>BPLR01017355.1:0-20843 GCA_021605095.1 Caerostris extrusa
AGATATATATAAACAATTCTTCTAATTTAATTGTAGTATAAACTATAAAGGAATCAAGATAAATAATTAGAATTAAGCACTGTCAAGGGAACATAAAGTATTATTCTCATTTGCAACGTTATTTTGTAATGCTATTACTTTTATAAATCTTTACTATTACTAAAATTTTCTTTTAATATAATAGTTATTTTATGGATGATTTTTTTTTTTCATTTACATGATGTGTTTAAGCAAATGATCTATAATGCTTATATGTAATGATTATGTTTAATATATATTGAATAAGAATTTGATTTGATTTGGTTTGTCGCTCTACGGTCGATTCATGCACACTTTAGGCTAGTGAAGCGGAATCTACCGTTTAATGAGGATTCTGAACCACTAACAAATATCCGTGCTTATCGCCAGAATATATTAAATAAGTTGATGGAGCTTTATAATTTAAGCAACAACAAATTCAATTGAAATTTCTTCGTTTTAATAAAAGATTGAAAATTTTTATTTGATTTTCAGAAGACATTGTCTGCAGCCTAGTGTTAATAAAATGGTTTAAAAACAATTTTGAAATTCAGTATATGGAAATAGAGCAAATCTGGATATCACAAATTTCTAATATTTCTTCTACAAAGTAAATATTAAACCAAAAATCTAATCTCCAAAATGTAAAGATTGCTTATTTTGAATAATTATTTCCTAGAATTCCTTGAATCGTTAATGAAACAAACACAAAATTGCACATTTACCGTAAAACCGTCACGGTGACTTGTATTCTTATACGACAAAATTTAACGTCAATGTAACGCTATGTAACGCCAAAAATTCTTAATACTTAATAGCAAAATTTTAATGATCACCAGTCCCTGAAACTGAAGTCTTAAAATACTTCTGTGTCGGGTGTTAATCTAGATTAAAACATTTCTAAATTTAATATTAACTAGAGCAAAATTTTAGGATTTTTTACCAGAGGCTAAATATTTATTACAAAATAAAAATAATAAACCACTAACAAAATATATTATAATCAAAAATCCAGTCCTAAAAAGTAAAGATTAGTTATTTTAAAAAACGAATTATTGCTTAGAATTTCTTGAATCGTTAATTAAACAAACCATAAGTATACAACTACGGTAAAACAGTCGTTACTTTTTCTTTCTTATGCAAACAGAATTAACGTCAAGAAATTATGTAACGTCAAAAATGCTTAATACTTCAACACAATTTTAATGATCAGTAGTGCCTGAAACTGAAATCTTTAAAAATACTTTACCACTATTGAGGTGAATCTCGATTAAAACATTTTAAATTTAATATGAAATAGTGCAAATTTGGATTTTCACAAATTTCATAATATTTATAACAAAATAAAAATATTAAGTCATTAATAAAAATATTTTTTAGAATCAAACTCTAGTCTTAAAATGTAAAAGATTACTTATTTTGAAAACTAATTTATTTCTTAGAATTTCTTGAGATCGTTAATGAAACAAACCCAAAAATCGCGCATTTACGGTAAAAACCGTCGTTACTTGTTCTTCTTATGCCAAACAGAATTAACGTCAAAAGAAACTATGTAACGTCAAAAATGATTAATACCATTAAAAATGAAACTGAAGTCTTAAAAGAGCGTTACCACTCTGGGTCTAATCTCGATTAAAACATTTTAAAATTTAATATGAAATAGAGCAAATTAGACCTCCACATATTTCATAATATTAATTACAAATAAAAATAATTAACCATTAACAAAATATTTTAGTGTCAAAAATCTAGTCTTGAAATGTAAAAATTTATTAGGATTTCTTGAATCGTTAATGAAACAAACCACAAAATTGCACTTTACGGTAAAACCGTCGTTACTTGTTCTTTCTTATGCAAACAGAATTAACGTCAAGGTAACTATGTAACGTCAAAAATGTTAATACTTCAACGAAATTTTAATGATCACCAGTGCTGAAACTGAAGTCTTAAAATACTTTACCTCTGTGGGGCTAATCTCGATTCCGCCTAATCCTTTGTAATTGCGATGCTCAGAATGTCCTTTTCACTTAAAGAGGCATAAAATGATTTGAAGCAGACTACACCGAAGTGCATTATTAAGCCACGATTTATGCAAAGATTTATTCGAGGGAAATGACAAGCGTGCTGAAGATTCAAACTGTTTTGCCGCATATGAATGCCCATCAGATGAAAGATGCTTTTGAACTTGAGTTACTTTGTAATTCTCGTGGATTATTCTTGACAATCTCACTGTAAAAGCAGATTCGCTTTTGCATGTATTATAAAATCACAACAATTTAATATGTGCTCAATGCATTTGATTTTAGATTTACTTAATATATAAGTTTTATTTATTATTTTAAAATTAATATCATTCAGAATGAATTACAATTAAATTACTTTAAGGTGTTAAAAAATTTATAATTATGTAATATGATAGATTTTTAATTAATTGTAGTAATTTACATTAGATTATCTGAGAAATTAATTATGTTTGTAATGATACTTTGGAAAAAGAATTATTGCTACATCGGAAAAAAATATGTTTTTTTTTTTCACGTGACATGATTGTTGTTTCCAACCACTTTTATTGTATGAATATGGTCTAGTACTATCTGCACATAATATTAATTTACTCAAGATAATTGTGTTCCTTATATTTATCATGGATTATTTCTGGCTTTTTTCATTGTAAAAGCAGATTCACTTTGCATGTATTATAGAATCACAACAATTTAATACGTACTCATGCATTTGATTTCAGATTTACTGTTATTTATCATTTTAAAATTCAGCATGATCTTTCAGATTGATTTATAATTAAATCACTATAAGGTGTTATCAATTTTGTAATTATTTAATATAATTGATTTTTAATAATTTGTAACAGCACAAATAATTTATTGTCTATCTAAGAAGTTAATTACATAACGAAAAGTTTCTTGTAATCGAAGTTAACCTAAGAACCTAAGAAATATATTATATAATATTATAGAAGTATAACCTAAGAAGTTTATTTACAAAATGATACTTTAAAAAAAAAAAAGAATATTGTAATAGCTGCAAAAATACGTTGTCGCCGCTTTGGGTTTCACTGCGAAATATAATTGTATTCTCCAACCAACCACATTTTTTTTACGAATCTGAGTCTAGTTTTATCTGAACCTAATTTTCTTTACTCAAGGCATTTAAATATTAGAAAAAAATCAATGCATATACCAATGAAGGACAATTGCCGTTCCGAAAACAATGTATTTTTATAATGAATGTGTACAAAAAAGAATCTGAGGTAAAAAACTTTTAAAAATTTTACCTCTTTTGAAAGCGTTGAGGAATATACTATTCATGAATATATCGAAGAGATGAAAAATAATTTTAAAACAAGGTATGGAGAATTATGTAGTTTTGAATCTATTTTATGCTTTTGTTAATATATTTGAAATGGATATTATTCATTATTATTGGTTGGAATTTTATGGGGTCAGATTTAGCCATGCTGCGCCAAACAACAGTGCTATACTCATGATATTTTTAGTATGATACAACATCCAGAGAAATAAAAGTATTTAAAATTAAAGAGGACTAAACCTTACAAATGCAATACAAATCTCTTTCTCTGACTAAGTTTTGAAAAATTGGTGCCAGAAGCAAAGTATCCTACTAAAAAATTTTCCTTCAAAGTTTGACCACAAATTCAATTTTTGGTATAATATATTTCTGTGATTGTTTTATAGTTAGCTATGAAGATTTTCAGCCCAAATATTGCTCGTAATTAACTAATAAGTGTCTTAAAGTATTGACACAGCTACTAAAAGTCGCACAGCAAACATCAAACTTTAAAACATAAAACTTTAAAAATTATCAAAAGACTTGCTATTCTTGGTACTTAACATGCAATTATTAAAATTTTATTTTGTGATAACTTTTTCCAATATATTTATTTTGTAAAATTATGCCTACCTTTTTTTTAATTAATATTATCTATATGATTTTTAATAAATTTAAAAAAAAAATATTAGTTGCTGCATCTATTTTTCAAAAAAAATATGTCATGTTTCAATGGAATCTGTATGAGGCTTGATGAAACCCATTCCTTCCCCTGGAATATATTATTAAACATTCTTTAAAAAATGCGAATGAAATTTAAAATTTAACACATTATGTACAAATAGCTCATGGAAATTTTACATAAGCACATTTCATAAAAAATCCTTGCTAAAAAATGCACAGTATAAATGCAGTTTTATTCTATCCCTTTAAAATTTATATTCAAGTATAAGATTGTATTTTCTAAGAGATAAGATTATTGATGCTATACGTGAAAGAATAAACGACTTTAGAAACAGATCGATCAACAATGTTAAAGCGACTGTCATGACCATTCTCCATTGAGTTAATTGCTTATAACAAAGATTTCGTCTTTCAGTATTAAGGAAATAAAAAATGATAATAATAAAAATATATAAATTGTAAATTAAAAATTAAATTTCAAAAGGAAAAAATTTTAAATGGATGAAAAAAATGAACAATGTATAGTAAAAAAATGCAATAAATATTTTAAAATATTAAATAGGATTCATCTAATAAAAAAGTAAAATTAAAATTTTATAAAAGGGAATTTTAAATAAAGGAAAAAAATACATGTTTAATGAAAATTATTAATTCTCAAAATATAAAATTATTTTAAAAGATAAAATAGTGTTCATATAAAAAATAGTAAATTTATTTATTTACCTTACGTGGAAATAAACTTAATACTTTTACTGAGAAAAATTCAACCATTTTATTTACAGAACATCGTTTATTTATAATTCTTTTATTTAAACCTCAAAACTAATATTATCTTAGAGAGTAAAAAAATAAATTACTTCCCTAAAAACGCTTTGCATAAAAATTATTTAAATATTATTTTATTTTACTAAATGTGCTTTTAAACTAATTTTCTTCTAAAAAGTGTTCTTTTCCTAAATTTTCTTTTAATGAAAGAAAATAATACAATTGTAATCTACATGAAGTAAACTCTTCAGATAATACGTAGGTGAGAGAAGAGAAACAATTTAAGCAATTAATACTTTCCATTTGTTTATAGTTACGAATGAAATAAAAATAGATGATTTTCTATAAGAATAAATTTCATTTCTTTTACAATTCTTTAAATTTTAATTCTTATTACAATTCTTTTACAACTCATTAAATTACAATTCTTATTACTATTCTTATACAGTTTAAATTACAATTATTTTTCTCTTTTATTACAATTATTTATTATTTATCTACAATAGTATATTACAAATTTAATATTATAATAAATTTTTAATTATGGATTTTAATGGGTTTCTCTACTACATTTGCAACAATGTCATATAACAACAATGATATAATATATAATTTAATAGAGATATGACACAGCCTTACATGGTTAAAACCATAATATATTTCTAATTTTGGCAAAATATTTTAATACAAAAACCACACAGGGTTAAAAGTCTTGATTTTAAACTATATAAATTGGCTAATTATATCTACCATTATTTTCTAATAATTCTGCATATATCATTTCATCTTTAATCTGTTTTATGTGTTTATGTTAGATTGAAAAATAAATTTCAAAATATTATTGCAAATTTTCTATTTTTATTTTGTAAAACAATTTTAACTATTAATGTCATTTGGTTTTTATGTTAGGGGTCATCTAGTTACGTGAAAATATTTTATCAATAAAAATTAAGTTTTTTATTAAATTAAATAATATTGAATAAAACTGTTTTCGTACATAAAATGTAATATTTTTTGAACAAAATTGTTGAACGAAATAATAAAATTAAAAAAATATTAGAATATTTATGCTGGAACTTACAATCATACTTTATATTATATAACTAATTAAAGTAAAATAAATAATAAATAATACGTATAGACACACACATACAGATCTCTCTCTATATATATAACATTGTTTGGTTTTTATCAGTTGGTGTTATCTAGTTAAGTCAATAAAAAAATAAGATTTTTATGAAATTAAATAATATTGAATACAACTATTTTAGTACATTAAATTGTAACATTTTGAACTAAATAATAAAATTTAAAAAAATATATTACAAGACATTCTGGAATTTATAAACATATTTTGTATTATATAGATAGGTAAAAATAAAATAAATAATGTATATCATTTTAAAAATTCATTAAATTAACTTTTATAGCATAGAATTTAATTGCATCGAAATGCATTAATCCAGAGGTATTTAATAAAGCAACCTGAAATGCAATTCCCTCCAGGAACTCCAGGTAAACAATTAGGTAAACTTCATACTACATCGAATGGGAAACAGGGCTCATGAAAGAATCCCAAAATTACCATGCGTGCCTGAATTCTACTTCCCAACATCAGCTGCCTTTTAAATTTTCCATTCGCTCACTCTCTTGACTACAATATACCCTTTCCTTATCCAAAACCGCCTTCCTAAGTTATTTAAAAGTGAAACTTGGAGAAAAAAATGCAACAACAAACAACATAAAAAGCTCTTCCATTTTCCTTGACAGTTGACGTGCAACGGAATTTCCAGACTCACGAGATTCGTGAAATTCTTTTCGAAGAGGAAAAAGAAGAAATCTCATTCTTTCTGGATTAATGCATCGGCCTTCTCCTTCCTGCTATCTGTTCCCTTCACTCACTCCGGTTTAGAGGATTCTGGAGAAAGCTAAAAGCATGGTCTCCAATTACTTCAGTGCTGGTGACATCTTAATCTAAGGTTTCGACTCTACAATCTCAGCATCCATTTTCGAGTGATTTTCTCTAGCTCTGTCCAGCTTCGGGCTATTGGTATACGGGGTGTGAAGTGATGTCATTTTGGTTATCTTGTTTTAGGTGCTACCAACTAAAGACTTGTTATTGTGTAAAACTTTCAATTCCCTACGCTTATATGGTTATAATTTTGATTCATTTTAAATCAGGTTTGGAATTATAATTCCGAAAATGATATTTATTTTTTCACTGCAAAAATAACAATTTTAATAATAACAAACTGCAACTAAAGACTTGTAACCTATTAAAGACTTGTACCAGCTACCTATTAAAGACTTGTAGCTGTATGAAACTTACAATTCCTACTCTTATGTGGTTATAATTTTGTGGCCTTTTAAATGAGGTTTGGGGAAAATGATGAGGTTTGGTGATGATGAAAATGATGAAAATGAAATACTGAAAATGATATTTATTTTCAAACTGAAATAATACCAATCAACAATAATAACAAATTGCAACAATAACACTATCGTAATTTTTTACTGTAGGATAAAATTAGGAACAAATAGAATAAAATTTGTAGTTTTTGAAGGTTTTAACGATATTAAAGTTTTAATTTAACAGTTAGGTATTGGCTTTATCAAAGAAGCATGTTACAAAATTATATAGTATGTCATTATAAGAACAACTAATCAATTGAAAAAGACATAAAAAGCTCTTCCATTGTCGCCTGACAGTTGACGTACAACGGAATTTCCAGACTCACGAGATTCGTGAAATTCTTTTCTGGAAGAAAAAGAAGAAATCTCATTCTTTCTGGATTAATGCATCGGATTTTCCTTCCTGCTATCTGTTCCCTTCACTCACTCCGGTTTAGAGGATTCTGGAGAAAACTAAAAGCATGGTCTCCAATTACTTCAGTGCTGGTGACATCTTAATCTAAGGTTTCGACTCTACAATCTCAGCATCCATTTTCGAGTGCTTTGGGCATTCAGGGAGTTCTCTGTTTCTGTCCGGCTCTGGGTTATTGGTATACGGGGTGTAAAGTGATGTCATTTTGGTTATATTGTTTTAGAAGCTATCAACTAAAGACTTGTAACTGTGTAAAACTTCTAATTCGTTATGCTTATATAGTCATAACTTTGATTTATTTTAAACCACGTTTGGTATTAGAATACAAAAGTGATACGAATTTTCATACTACCATTTTTAAACAATATTAAATGTATTACTATATTGTATAATAGAAAAAGATAGAATAGAATTTATAGTTTTTGTAGGTTTTATGATATTAAAGTTTTAATTAAACAATAGTTATGTATTTTATTTTTCAAATCTTTTACTGATTGATACTGAAACTAAAGATCTCAAGAATTGTGATATAATCTGAAAACAATAGGAAATTGCTGTTTGTAATCTGTGGTTGCGAGAAAAGCTACACGTGTTTTTGTATGGAACGTGAAAACGGAATGTTATTTATACTAATACATTATGTATTATTTAATAATACTTTTTATATATGATCTTAATAACTAAAAATTTCATTTTTCTCTTATCAGGCTTAAGAGATATTGTGGAATCTTTAAAAGCAAGCCTGTTATTAATTCTAAATTTTATTATTATTATTATTTTGTACTTTATGAGAATCGATTGTTATCTCTATATAATCTACTCAGAGTTCAATTAATTCAAATTGTAAGAATTTTTATGAAGTGATAATGATTTGAAAGCTCGATGAATTGAAAATAGCAAATTTTGTCAGGGAATATCAGAACTAATCTCTGATATTTTGTCATTGATCTCTGATTTTGTCTCTGATATTTTGTGATTCTCTGATATTTTATCAAAATTTTGTCAGAACTAATCTCTTTAATAGTTCTGCTAATCTCTATAGTAAAAAAATAGTTTACAATAACAAAAATAACTTTTTTTTGTATAACAAACATTAATTAAGGAAAATGTTAAAAAAAATTATTTTTATTTATTTATTATATACTTGCGTAAAGGTGGCATTCATACATTTATAAATATTTTTTTTTTTTTTTTTTCAAATTATTTGGGCTTTGATAATTGTAACTTAGTTATTAACCTTGAGTATCTCATTTTAAATTCATTATTAATTATATTTATTCTAAAGATAAATATCTTGATATTTATCTTTACAATAAATATAAATTACAATAAAGAAAATATGATACAATAAATAAAATATGATTAAATAAATACAATAAATAAAATATGATTTGATGAAAATATTTTGATATATATCCTGTCATTAACTTTTTTTTTTTTTTGAATTTTTTTAAAATTTGTATTTAAAATTTGTCACTTAAATTTGTCAATTGTATTTTGATGCAAAATTCACATCAATTCGACAAGTTATGTTTCCTTAAAATATTTCCAGATTACTTTTTTGTCCACAATACTAACATACATTGTCATACATTTGTGTAACGTAAATTAACGTAGGAAGTAGCCTGAAGAAACATTTTGCAAAAAAAAAAAGCCAGTATATCATTTTAAGAACAATTAATCAATTAAAAATGTAATCTAACCAATACTATTGTTCTATAGATAGTCGCTTTTCGTTAGTTAACCCCGTTATTTAATGAAGTATTTATTCCCTATAGGTATTTAAAATTTTTATTTATGATGAAAAAATCATAAATTTCTATTTAGTCTTACGGTAATTCAGCTATAATATGATTATGTAATTGCTATTTTATATCAGAAAAGAATGGAATATTATTTAATTTATAATTGCAAATTTGAATGATTAAATTTAGTTTAAGGGGCAGTTTAAACAAATAATTTTAATACCATTCACGATTACTTATTTTAAAAGATAAAACTTGTTGCTGATTATTAATGAGTTTTTCTTAAGATTTTTAAAATTTGGCTTACATTAATTACAATACGTAGTTTATTATTAGTTTTATACAGTTATATTATTTGCGAATAATGAATTTTCATATAATCGAAAAAAAATGACTTAAATTAATACATGATGAATATTATTATTATTACATTTTTATATATATGTTATATATGTATATATTTTTATATAATAATGAATATTATTTGTCATTGTCAATTTTTTCATTGATTGTATAATTGAATATATGGTTAAAAGTATAGTTATCATAAGGATTTTATGAAAAACGCATGAAAAGGTTAGATGACAGAAAATTGAAAATAATGAAAACATTTATGTTAGTAATTTTTTTTCTTATCATATTCTTTTATTTTTTAAGAATAATATTCGTAATAGAATATGTTTATATTTTATTTGACCATGAAATACATTTTTTTTCCATCTTAATGAAAGTTTCCCAAAAAAAATACTCATATTTAATTTCAAACGCACAAAAAGGATGGCATTATATTGTGATGCATATGATTCATAAAGATTTAGATACTTGTAATTGAAATATTGGGGAAAAGGCACAAAAATATTCCAACATCAAAGGGTTCATTTTTGATGAAGATATCTTGATTAAAGATGTAAATACGAGATTAGAATTCCTTTAATACTCTTGTACTCCCATTAGAACACATTCAGTTTACTGTCATTCTACTCTATTCATCATCTTTTCATTATGAATATTTCTGTACGGCAAGGAGAGACGGTTTTCGGTGTTTCATGTTAATAAATTCCACTCCTTTAATGTGGAGTTTCTTAAAACATTTACAGCTGAATTCACTTAATTAGAAATATATGTAGTTAAGTAAGGATTATAATTTAGAATAATATAAGATTTTTATAATAATTAATAGAAAACTGAGATTGTAATTTAACTTCAGTTGCTTAATATGGTGTACCTTTTTTATATACAAGGATAAAAAAAATATAAAGCAACATAATGCTATTTAATATTAGTTTTCATTTTTTATGTTAATTCTCTCTGTCTTAAAAAGACAGAGATAATTGATATAATGATAACCTGTAAAATTGTTATTTAAAAATTGTTTTAGATAAAAAACATTTAAGGGTCTTTTAAGCAAAAAAATGTGTTTTTATCATGCACTGCCTCATAATATATTAGCAATGTACTGTGATAGAGAGAAATTAAATCACATAGTAGTTCAACATATGAATTAGCCTCATTCGTGGGCAAGTGATGATATAATAACATACAAGTGAAAAAAAAAACTATAAATTCGGTATTACTGCTTTGAATGAATCACTTATTGAATATATCATTATTAATTATTGATTGAATCACTGCTTTTGTAGCAAAAATGGTTGTGGTAGTGACAGCATATGTGAACGCTTCAAAAGTGAGAGTTTCTGACTTAATTTCCATAAGAATAAATGTGAGACACATTAAAAAGAGACAGCTACACTTCTTCATTTTTAATTTCGATTCCTAACAATATGGTATTCGAGATAAGGCATACATAATATTAAAAAAGAAGATAAACATACCTAAATGCGTATATCCAATTAAAAATAAACATAAGTTACAATGATATATTTTAATATCCTGTACATAGCTGAATTATATTCTTTGCTGAAAATTTGTGAAATGCAAGACTCTACATTCTGATGTGAAGAAAGTCAAACTTTCTTAGAAGAAAAAATAGCAGTAAAATTAATCCGTTATTATAATTATTTAGAGATTCTTACGTTTTAGGACGATGGGAATAATAGTATCTACAAATTAAAATAACATTATATCAGTTGCTTGAATACTTTTCTGAAAAATTCATCCTATAAAGGCAACTAACTCTTGAAAATATTTTTTGAAATTTATTTCTGTTGTTGGAAAAGGAAAACAAACCGATGATTGATGAATCAGAAAAAAAAAACTACCATGTCGGAGGATTCTAAGAACTTAAATAAATTTAAAATGCAATAAAAATATGTTCTTCACAAATTGTTAGTATATAACGTATATAAATTTCATGAAAGTATTTCATCGATCATAGTGAATTTATTTTGTCTTAAATTATATTTGTTTTAGTTTGCGATCTAAAGTAATAAATTTCTCAATAAGAAATATTTCTTTGAAATATAAAGTTAAGAATGAATATACTAAAGTGCTTAAGTTTATAAGCTTAAAAACAAAAGTTTTTAACTTATGTATGATATTTTGTAGTACATTATTGTTGAAACGTGATTTCCTTAGTTTGCTAAACTGACTTGACACTGTTCTGATTAGTACTGTCACTTGTAAAAAGTCACTACATTAGTACTTTCACTTATAAAAATGATCAATTACGAAATAAGTAACTAATGTTATTTTTATTTAATAGAATATTAAAAATAAAAATTTGTTGGTAAAATATTATTATTAAATTGTTCCATTTGAAATTACCTTTTGTGTGCACAAATTGTAAAAGGCCGTAAAAACAAATTGCTTCAATTTATTTAATTAAAATATGCTTCATCTACATCAATGCACTGTGGATTACAAAATATTTTTTTCATCAAAAAGTACTTTCATTTACAATCAATAAATTCAATATATGCTTTGATCTACGTGATTGCCAATGCTTTTATTCTTAAAAAAAGCGGTTTAAAGAAGAAATTTTTATTAGAAAATAAGACGGGTGAATACTGTAAAAAAAGGTAAAACTTTAAATATTAAATTCAATTTTCGGAGTTTAATTTGTAAAATCTTCAGTTCTCGCGTTATCATGGAGAAGAATAACGCTTTTTTGATTCACCAACATTTGTTCTGACGTCACCGATTTCTAATGAGAATTATCAATTAATGACAGTAATACTGTGCATGAACTGTTTAATGCATTTTTGAGAAACTATACAAGTTAACTCAATTTAGATTCCACCAAACCATCACTGTTTTGTTCTTTGTACATAAGATTGATTTGGATGAGTGTTTAAATTTTTCGTATGCATCTATCATTGATTATGATTATAATAGTTTATCCACTTTTCTTTATAGAGTATCCACTTTCTGTAATGGTACAGTCGAAAAAAAGAAAGAATTTCTTTGCCAAATATTTAATGAAATGCAAATCTGAAAGCGTTACAATTTCTACATTATCTATAAATCACATATCGTGTGTAGTTCTACATATCGTGTGTAACATATTTGTTAAGTTTTTTCACCTTTTCAATTTCTCAAGATAGCAGCAATTCTTTAACAATTATTGTAGGATTATTTTCAACTTTTGCATTCAGAACATAATTAAATTGGAAACTGTAAGTTTTCCACGGGGTTCATTTTCTACGTTCATATCTCCTATTCCGAACTTCTAAACCATCAAATCACTGTAGAAGGCATCCGCTATATTCTTCCCAAATGCAGCCTTAATATTTCATGTTTGTTTGGTAGCAGAGTGTCCTAGTTTAAATTCGTATAGAAAAATTATCCATATTTGTGTGATTCCATGTTTCTATGTGTTTAATATTTTCTTAAAATTTTCACAAACTATATGCGAAAAACATGCCTTTGGATAAAGAACACAGAATAAGCAATACATTGATACAATAATAGATATACAATAATACTATACAATAATTGAACACCATATATACAATAATATGATATACAATAATAAAACACCTAATATTAAAAGTTACAATCCATGAGATATATGATCCGTGACAACATGAGCAGTTAGCTTGCAGAAAGGCTTAAGTTTTAGTCCACTGGTGGTGTCAGTTGTAGTCATTAATATCAGAAACGAAAATATTCGATGGTAATTATAAAAACAGGTGCAAAATGTGTAGAATAGTTATTCCAGCTATCTTTTGGAAATTTTCAATTTTCTTTCGTAATATATGCAAATGCAAGAGAATTACATCCTAAAGAGGTCTCTTCCTTGAAATTGAATGGATTATTCGTCACATAAGTGTAACAAGCGGCCTATCAGTGTTCAGAAAATGACATTTATTTATTGGCCCTGAGATAAAATTACATAAATAATCACTGTGATAGAAGTAATCTATGAAATCTTTTTATATAATTTAAAAACACAAATGCAGATTATGAAGCCAAGTCAAGGATTAAAGTAAATAGTAATGAAAGGAATAAATTTAGATAAAAAAATTGAATTGTACAACTTTATATAGAAAAGTAACATAATTAAGGTAAACCACAAGTTGCAGATTTTAAAATTTAACGGAATGATTTTACCCCGCGTACTCATATATAGAGCCGTCACACATACAAAAAAAAAATAATAAAAATAATAAAGTCACATGATTATTTTCTTTTATTTAAAACCAGCTAAAATAAAATAATATTATATAATTAAAATCAAGTAAATGAGCAATATTCTTAGATGGCTTATGTCGTAATCTTTATGAAATTAGAAAACTGTATACAATAATTCTATAAATTTTAATATGATAATAGATAGTTAAATAATAATAGTTATAATATAAGTTAAATATATTATTAAGCAAGGCAAGATTGTTTTCTATGTTTTAATATTTCTTTGAAATCTGAAAGTCTTTAACATATTTACATACAACATTTTTAATACAACTGACATATGATTGTACGAGCCGCTAAAAAAGCAATGGCTTAGTGCACGCGGTCAGTGGGCCACTATCTGTGAATTTTGGATATACACTCATGTCCATAAATTAAGGATAATGAAGTTCAGGCAAAGAAAGAGACAGAAGCACAACAAATTTGACTTATTTGTAAAGTCTATTTATTAAACAAAAGGCAGAGAGCAAAAAAGATGCTATATGTTTGACATAATTAATAAAAATGGCGAATTTTACTCCCTGAGCAAATTTAAAAAAGAACCTATTTACAAAAAACAGTATAACATGGTTAGTATATGATGATTAATATGGAGTATGTCTCCCGGACGATGCAATACAGGCCTTACAACGCCTAGGCATGCTGAGTATCAAATTATCAATCTGATCTTGGGGAATATTACACCACTCAACAAGCAATGCCCTCCGAAGTTCCGGTTGACAGGTGGGAGGGTTGACGGGCTGCAATTCGTCGGCCAAGCATATCCCCACATGCTCTATTGGATTCAAGTCCGGTGAGTATGTTGGCCAATCCATACGGATGATATCCTCCAATTGAAGGCATTCAATTGGCTACAATGTTTCCACGGTGAGGACAGGCGTTTTCATCCATAAACAGAAATTCAGCACCCATGGCGACCCGAAACAAACGTACATGTTGTTCCAGAATGACATCCCGATAGATGTGGCCTGTCATCGTTACACTCTGAACAGGCAGGTCAGTTCTGGAACCAAGAATAATTCCTCCCCAAACAAGCCATCCTGTACCACCGTAACGGTGTCGTTCAATGGTGTTCTCTTGGTGGTAACGGGTACCTGGCGCTCTCCATATGAAAGTCCGGCGAGAATCAGACTGCAAACTAAACCTGGACTCATCGGAAAACATCACACCAGACCACTGTTGCGGTCTCCACAATGCATGCTCTCTACTCCAGGTTAATCGCAGGCGACAGTGAGTTGCAGTAAGTGGACCACATCCGACATGCCTACGAGCATATAGACCAATGTGCCCTAAGCGTCTGTACACGGTCTGCCTTGAAACTGTCGTACCGGTAGCTGAAGAGAGCTGACGAGACAGGTCTGATGCTGTGCTCCGTCTGTTTCTTTTGGCAGTAACTGCTAAATACCGATCCTCATTCGGCGTTGTAACTCGGGGGCGAGCCGTGCTGTAACATCTACTCACTTTACCATCATCTTGGAATCGTTGCCAAAGCCTGGAGATGACACTCTGGGCGATTCCAAGTTCCTCGGATACTTCCAGCTGGGTACGTCCACATTCCAGTCGTCCGATAATTCTGCCACGTAAAAAATCATTCGAATGCTTCCTTTGTGCCATAACTATGCGGTTATTGCACTGAAAGGCTTTTAAAGCGCTTGTGAACAATTTTACTTCTTTGCCACCATTCTTTATATACCCCTCTCTTACACTCTCTTCATTGTGACGTACTATCCGCGCCATCTGGTGGTTTCCTGTAATTTGCATATTCTTCTTCAAGATGTGTGTGATAATTCTACAGGTGAAATTTTTATTTTAGAGTTCAATTTCTGTGTAACTCTGAATTATCCTTAATTTATGGACATGAATGTAAAACGCTACAATCAATATACTTTATATTATACAGCAAAGTTTTCAATAATTATAAAACTATAAATATTGTCACTAATGCTATTAGAACCATAGTTTTTTGAAAAATCTAATAATAAAAAAATATATACATGTTTTCTTTGTTTATTTTATACCATAATTTTTTGTCTAATGAAATAATACCTGTCACCAATATCAGCATACAATCTTTTACTGTAAAAAAAACCAATACATTAACCCTTAAAATATTACGCTATTATGTTGCCACACTTCTGCATAATATTTGACATGGCAGTAAATAACAATTGATTTTATTTCCATCCTAGCAAACACCATTAAAAACAATCCTGTGTATGATATCCCACTCTTTCCTACAGTAACACAATCCCTTTTTCGTCATGTTACAATTGCCCTCATAAAACAAGTAATATAAAAACAAATTTTTTAAAAGTCAATTCCTTCTTTTTTTTTCACTATACTGCAGAAAGTCCTTAATAAATAATTTTCATACATTTTTTAAGTTTATCATGCGCCATCTATTGGTAGATATATGCAACTTAAATCTAAAAAGAAATAAAATTAATTAATTAAATTTAATTACTGAATTAATATTTGAAAAAAAAACTGCATTAACATCAAGTGTCCTCCACTACAAGTTAAAAAAAATGTATTTGAACTTGAGTGGAGAAATAAAAAGTATTTTGTTAACGATTGAAAATTTGAACAAGATATATATAGGGAGAGCGTGAGCTAATAGAAGGAATTGAAAAAAAAAATAACAGCAATCTCGAATTACAGCAAAAATAATAAACAAATACGTACGATAAAAATAATAAAAGAAAATATATTAGGCTATAATTCAAATTTAATTAAAAACTTTTTGATCATTTAAAATTAAAAAATATTTAATACATTAACAAGAATACTAAAACACGATCGTTTCAAATTTCAAACGTAAAAAATTAAGACGAATAATATCCAGAAAAATAAGCTAAATTAAAATCTGACGATTTTTTATATTATTGCCAATTTGTAGTTACATAATTTTAAAAATTGAAAATTTATATTAAATGAATAATAAAAATATTTAATAACAAAATAAAAATAATTAATAATTAAATGAATAAATTAAAATTAGACGATTCTTTATATTATTTCCAATTTGTAGTTACATAATTTTAAAAATTGAATAATATATATTAAATGAATATTAAAAATATTTGATAATAAAATAATAATAATTACTAATTAAATGAATAAAAAATAATTAATAATCAGTTATGAGACTAATTAATTAATAATTAATAATTAGTTATGAGAAAAAGAGATTACTAACTAATTATTAATTAATTAATGATGAGCAAATGAGAAGAAAGAGCAGCATGAATATATGAATATTTCTCCCATATAAAACTAAAATTAATTAATTAAATTTAATTAATGAATTAATATTTTAAAAAACTGTATTAACATCCAGTGTCATCCACTACAAGTTAAAAAAAAATGTACTGGAACTTGAGTGGATGAATAAGAAGTATTTTATTAACGATTGAAAATTTGAACAAGATATATATAGGGAGAGTGGGGGAGTTAATAGAAGGAATTTAATGACAACCGGCATGCAATTAGACGTCGTCTTCCTTTCACTTTGAAACCGGCCCATCCAAAAGAAGCTCTCCTCTTGTGATATCTTAATCCGAAACTGAACAAAATAATTCCATAATTTTAATTATGATTCTTATCAAACAAGGCATTATTATTTTCTTTGATTTAATCTTCCTTTAAAATCTGAAAGTCTTATTGTTATTCATATACAATATTTTTAATAAAATTGTCGTATGTGGATACAAAAAATTGGGGAAAAGCAATCGTGGGGTGCACTCAGTCAGTGGACCGCTAACTGTGAATTATTGAAATAAAACGTTATAATTAATATAATTTGTATTATATGGCAAAATTGTGAATAATTATGACGTATAGGTGTTAATGCCACTGGGACCATATTTTTGTGAAAAACATAACATTAAAAATATATACTATATGCATATCTTATTTTCTAATAAAATACTTTCACCAACCTCAACATACACTTAGGCAAATTCCTACTTTAAACTGAAAAAAAACGCCCTGCATTATCTCTTAAAATTTTAAGCTATCATTATGCTGCCACGTTTCTACATAATATTTGACATTTAAACAGTGAACTACAATTGATTTTATTTTCCTCCAAGCCAACACCATTAACAACAACCCTGTGTATGATATCCAACGCTTTCCTACAGAAACACAATCCATGTTACAATTGTCCTCATAAAATGACAGCCGGCATGCAATTAGACGTCTTCTTCCTTTCACTTTGAAACCGACCCATCGAAAAAGAAGCTCTCCTCCTGTGATACCTTAATCCGAAGCCACGAGCAATCAATCTAAACATCCACTTGAATCACTGATTTCCGTTGACAAAGAAAATAAACTGATCTAAATCTAAACATCCAATTGATTACAAAAGATTAGTTGCAATGAGAGATTTTAATATTGCCTGCATAGCATGCAAATATAATAAAACAATTCTATAATTTTAACTATATTTATTGTTAAACAAGGTCAGATTATTTTCTACTTATAAGCTTTTTTTGGAATCTGAAATTATTTAACATATTTACACGCAATAATTTTAACAAAATTGACAAATAAGGCTGCCAGTAACTAATAAAGTAAAGGGGAGAGGACGACGTGGTCAGTGTCCCTTATCTGTGAATTTTTGATGTAAAACACTATAATCAATATAATTTGTATTATATAGCAAAGTTGTGAATAATTATGAAACTATAAGACCTAATTCCATTGAGACCGCATTTTTTCCGAAATCTAACATATATACATATATGTTTATTTTATACAAAATTTTCTTTTCTAATAAAATAATGCCCTCAGCAACATCAACATACACTTAGGCAAATTCTACTTTTTACTGTAAAAACACATCCTAAGCTATCATTATGTTGCCACGTTTCTACATAATATTTGACATTTAAACAGTGAACTACAATTGATTTTATTTCCTGCAAGCCACACCATTAGCAACAACCCTGTGTATGATAACCAACGCTTTCCTACAGAAACACAATCCATGTTACAATTGTCCTCATAAAATGACAGCCGGCATGCAATTAGACGTCTCTCCCCTTTTCACTTTGAAACCGACCCATCCAAAAGAAGCTCTCCTCCTGTGACATCTTAATCTCGAAGCCACGGGCATTCAATCTAAACATCCATTTCTCCGATGGACAGCGGATAATGCACTTTTATTGATCCTTCGCGTGAGATTTTTGCTTCGTTCCTGATCTCCGACCGTACCTAAATCTGTCACGCACTCTGAAAATCACGGCCATCGACTACCCAAAATCCCTTTTTTTTCTTTCTTCCCTGGTGCCTTTTAGCCTCCATCTCTGTTATCATTTCTTTCTTTTCTTGAGAGAGGAATTCTTAAGATATAGAGAAATTTTTTTTTTTTTTATTTAGTGTGTATATCTCTACTCTGTCTATGATCGATACTGATACATCTGTCGGCAATTTTATATAAAATAACAGAGGCCCTATATGAAATTGTCACCATGAAATGATTTTTCAAAGAAGTTTGCACTGTCGTTTGTCTCACACTGGATGGTTCGAAGTTCTTTTTTCCGTATATAATAAGATCGTAAAAAATAAGATCGTATTCAGAAATATTAGAAAGTATTTTGCTGCTTATAAATTTAAAACCGCTATGAAATTTTAGTAGAAATTGTTTAAAAATATTTTCGATTCTGCGTTTGAAATATATGTCGCTTCATTTATCATGCCATTCATTTATTGAGAGGAATTCTTAAGATATAGAGGGATAAAGTTTTTTTTTCGTGTGTGTGTGTATCTCTTCTGTCTATGATCGATATATATGATACATCTGTCGGCAATTTTATATAAAATAACAGAGGCCCTATATGAAATTGTCACCATGAATGGATTTTCAAACAAGTTTGCACTGCCGTTTGTCTCACACTGGATGGTTAGAAGTTCTTCTTTAAAAAAAATAAGATCTTATACAGAAAAGATATAAATAGAAGATTCATAAGATCATATTTTTTTGAATATTTTATTAAGAGTTTTTTAAAAAATTGTTCATATTATGCAGTTGAAATTAATATCGCTTCATTTATCATATCATTATTTCTTTCTTTTTTTCATGAGAGGAATTCTTAAGATACAGAGAAATATTTCGTGTGTGTATATCTCTACTCTCTACGATCGATACTGATACATCTGTCGGCAATTTTATATAAAATAACAAAAAGCCTATATGAAATTGATGAGTGGAGTTTTCTTTGAAAACTCCATTGGATGGTTCTTTTTATGTTATAGGATATAAGATGGTTAAGAGTTATAAGATCGTATATTTAAGATATAAGAAGATATTAAGATATAAGATAAGAAGATATAAGATATAAGAAGATATAAGATATAAGAAGATATAAGATATAAGAAGATATAAGATATAAAAGATATAAAGATATAAGAAGGTATACAAAGATATAAAAATATAAGAAGATATAAGATCGTATATTTAAGATTAAGATATAAGATATAGTTATAAGATCGTAATATTAGGAAATATTACGTTGTTTTTAAATCGAAACCCTTATGATTTTTTTTAATAAAAACTGTTTTAAATTATGGAGATGAAATTTATATCGTCTCATTTGATAATACCCTATTTATGTTGAATTATTTGGAATTTATTATATTTTTTAAATGATTCTGAGTTTCATATTGGTGAGATTCAGCCTTTTTATTTCTATTATTGTTTTGTTTACTTTCTTTTTATGATGTCCATTCTCAATATATACCAATATTTTTATTTCTAGAAAGCAATTTTTAAGATATAAAAGACGTATGTTGTTTAACAGATATGAACCGCTTTTCTTATCATCGACATTAAGTTTTATATTAAACTCGAAGTTTGCATGTGTATTCAAATAAGTTTGCAAAATAGTTTATCTGAGGTTTTT
>BPLR01017356.1:0-41094 GCA_021605095.1 Caerostris extrusa
TTATACTGTGGAGGCCCGATACCTGGTAGATGGCTGAGGTCACCATCACCTGATCTGGGGAAGGGCTGGCACCACTTCCTCATGAGCTTAATGTCTCTCGAGTCGCCGACCCATGGCCGCACCGCACAGGCTTAGCCGGATTCGGGGTCCGATACATACTCTTCCATCATATCTTATCAGCTAGACAAAGAGATGGAGGGCTGTCATCCACAAACAAACAGTTGGAGACATGGAGTGCCCTCGAGCATACCAGAATGACATCTCGCTGTCACGCTGGCATTTGAATGACACCGTTATACTTCAGAAAGGCACGAAATGTTAATGCAGGCTTCTTTGAGTCTGGAAAGAAAACATCATAAAGACACACATCGATGCTTCACTCAGGCTGGAAAGACATGAGCTGGTAGTACTGGCAGACAAACAGCAACAAATAAGCTGAAGATAGAGCTGACGAGCACCAGTCTTTCGCTCAGCTTTTTTGTAATGCTAGTCAGCTGGAACATTCGAGGTTAACAATACATCTGGGCGATTGATTAACAGCCTCCAGTCGGCCGATGGTTTTGCTCAATGTGTTTTGCCATATCCATGTGGCTACACCGAGATTTTTGTGCCAGTCACCACTATATGCCCCCTCCACCTCAAACATAGCCAGACGCGGCCTGGCGTGTGTCACGCTTGACAGGGTGAGTCTCCTTTATTTTGTGATTCCAGTCCTTACTTGCTGGACATGCAGCGTGGAAGGCCCTCCTCAGCTATATGCGCATGGTGTATCAAATATCGCCGATATGATTTGATGGATGTTTTTCTTTTGACAATGAGTTTATGTGGTGGTTGAAGGGCCTTACATAGCTGCCGTTGACGGTTACACTAGAAATAACAACAGGTTGATGATAACTAGCCTCTATCATAAGCAATGGATTTAGGACGTCCTTAAATGAAAATGCAAAAGTAATGGATAAAATGTTTCTGCTTGACTGGTCCGAGTTTCGTAATAAATTTTTTGAACCTTACTATCTCTGTAGAGAGTAAGACTGCTCTGATCGCTTGGAAGGTATTTCACATTACATAAATAAATTCGGTGTCATGTGTTATTATTTTATTCAAGTATTTAAGACATCAATTTTCAACACATTAACCAGTGAATTAGCTCGCTGGCTCGCCACTTACTCAAGCAGCTGAGCATTGTCAGCATTCCTTTACTGATGGTTGGACTGGACTGCCCCGCCACAGGGGCCAGGCTTACTGGAGAGATCTGAGGACGAGCCTTTTGCCCATGCCGATAAATGGAAATTAAAAGCCACATGCTTTTGCAAAGCTTTTGCCTGAGGCCTTGACAAACTGAGCCAATGTGTAGATCTGCTTTTGCTAGCAAAGCTTGGAGTTAGAGGCTGGGAGCCACCACCACGCTGCAGCATCTTGTTCGCTGCCTTATTTTCACCTTTTGATTGCATCCAAACAAAAAAAACCTTTTATTAGGACTGTTCATTTGACAATAGCACATCTGCAGATATCAGCAATCAACTAAAGCCAACATTTGAATAATAATACATTTAAAGTGCAATGGGCTACTTAATTTGTCTAATAATAAAGGTGGACAGAGTATACAGCGCACACGCTGAAAGGGAACATTTCTGTTCAGTTCTCAACGACCACAGCTGCTGCTAGGGCCGCTTGTATCTATGGCTTCGTGTGGACACTGGCTAAACAACCACATGCAATGGACTGAACCTGCTGTGCAGGCAGAACTGCTGGGAAGGCTGGCCACTGGTGCCATCTGTGCTCGGAATGCTAGCGCCGGAAGGTCAATAAAACACCATTGCGTTGTACTGGGGCCCTGCTTCAGTTGTATTTGAAAGCCATCATGATGAAGCACATTTGCATCAACACTTTAGTTTATGTCTTCTATTTTCTTCTTATTAAATTTTGAAAACTGGGGCCTCAAGGCTGGTTTATTTGCTCTGATTTAAATCTATTTAAATATTATTCACACAAATAAAATATCTATTTTAATGTAAAAAATTAAAAAATAAAAATAAACACAAATGAGCACGCCATGAATACATGAAAACATGGGGCATATTAATACTGACCAAGCTAAGAACAGCCACGCACTAAATTCATTGCTGAACAGGTAGATCACTCCGAACCGCCGTGTGGCCTGGCTCTTGCCAACACAAATAAGATCTTGGTTCATTCCGCCATTCAGCCTCCAGCTATTTACTCGTAGTTAGAGGAGAATGCATCATCAGCTTTGTGCTGATTTTATTGTACCTCTGGATTCCCGAAGACACTACCTGTCAGAAGCATGGCCTTGTTGAGGCAATTTTTCACGCCACTGCGGAGTTTGCTCACTTGGCCGCGGTCGGGACAACAAAAATACGCCACACACTGCTGAGGAAAGCCAAACCAAGTAGTTTGAGTTTGAAATATTGCATGTAATACATATAATGTGATAATACATGATACCATGATACAATATTGAGAGTATATGAAAATATCATATATATGCTTGATACATAGCTATGGGGTCAGATAATATTATGATGTGGGCTCAACAAAACTGGTTTAAATGAATTTACGAACATTTGATTGATTAAAATGTAACACTTTATTCGTATAATGTAATTAACGTGCCAGTCGAATGATTAGATGATGACACAGAAATGCGATGAAAATTATTACCATTTTCTTGGATACGAAAGGTAGTTCAATTTAACATGTCTCGTGCTCCCTATCATGCCCCACTGCCATGCCAAGTGCTGATCACAGAAAGGTGGACAACAGCTCAAAATAAGTCCGGCGGGCATTTACCGCGCATGGCACGGCGGAGCTTAGGGCACCAGTGTCTAGGAGGGCAGATCAACAGATATGCTGAGAGGGAGGCTTGTGGGGCAGGGGGAGAGCAGGAATTTATGAAAACACTTTAAAAAATATTCGTCGATGGAGACCGTACCTGTTTTTAAATAAATACCAGATACTTATCCTGGATTATGGGCTGTAATACGATAGATTTCGGGAAGCCGGAAAAGTTATAGATGATTCATTAATAAATCAGGCAAATGATATCGAAGAAATACACTCGTGTTCATTTTAAATCATTCAATTATTATTTTATCAATTATCCACATAAAAATCCTTTTAGAAAAGTGACACATCAATTTCTGTGAATAATATAATAATTGAAGTGCTAGATTTTCATTGCCACAACGAAAGTAGATTGAAGTTATTAAATAAAAACAATAAGTTCTTACAATGAAATACTGAAACAGAATTGCTAGAAGCTGGCACGGAGATATTGTCGAAGGCAATGCTGCAAACCAGGGAAACAGCGACCCATCTCATTGATTAAATGATTTTTAATGGAATAAGCGTAAGATACTCAACATTTTATACAATAACTATGCAGTAGCTACGAGCTTTTTGACCAATATCATTCTTACTATTGACGGGCATATCTAGAGTAATTCTTCAAACAACGTGCAAATTTGCTTGAAGATGGAAAGTAGCAGCACAACGTTTTTAAACAATAGCTTATTATTGTCTGCATAAGCAGCTTACACTGGAGAAGGTCATATAAAGCATCTAAATACAGCAGATATCATCATGGATAGAATTTATCTGAGTATAAATTCTATCCATATTTAGAAACTGTTTAAACTGTAACTGTATTTAGATGCTTTGTATAATATTTTGCTCAGTAAGAGGGCGCACTTCATTCGCCAAATGTATTGCTACATGCATATTTTCGCAGACGAGTAATAAACATTGTTTAAGAGCGTTGTGCTGCTACTTTTTCCATCTTCAGAAACATTAAATTTGCATTTCTCTATAGTTTAAAAATATGATGCATTTGTTTTTGAAAATTTTTCGATAAGACCTTTTATGTTTGCCCCGTCAATAGTAGAGATATTAGTCAAAAGCTCGCTAGTTACCATAGTATATGTTATTGTATAAAATGTTGAAATCTATGCCTAAAACTAATTCATTAAGAAATCATTTTAATCAATGGAATTAGATTACGGCACGTGTTTCATGATTTTATAGTTTATCATATACGACGGTAACTAAGCGAGTTTATGACGAATATCTCTACAATTGACGAGAAGGGCAAAAATTTCCTATCATACAATTCAGTATGTTTCAGTAATCTTTTCATTAGCAAAATTTTTATTGTTTTATTTAATAACTTTCAATCTAAAATATACAGTTAATATTAATGAAATGCTTTAAATACAAAATATTTCTATATTGATTTCTATGCAACATATATTTCAAAAATACAGTCAAATCTGCTTTTTGTGGTTTTGGGAGCGATCTTTTTATGCGTGATTTTTGTGTGTTATATAAAAAAAAAGAAAGAAATATGGAAATTTCAAAAAATATAAAAGTGATATTAACAGCGATCTATGCGTGTTGTATATGTGCCAGTTTTTAGCTTAGCTTGTATGACAATAACGAATGCATTCTGGCAATGATCAGCCACGGCAAAAATTTTCATGATATTGCTCGAAGAAACGGAATTCGTCTGAAAAGACGACAGGCCTCCAGGTTCGTCGCTGAACATACCACAGCAGGAGCGCTTTTCTCTGCTGTAGCGTCAAAAAACTGTAACAAAGGTTACAATACTGATATTACATGGTACTGCAAAAGTTGTCTCTCTGTTCATACTGAAACTAATCTTTCCAAACGACTAATGTACAATGTAACTACGTGTGTGTCGTTGATGTACGATCCTACATCCCTGCCATGTACCGCTGAGATTCTGCGGTATGGTCTTCCCGGAGTCATCGATTCCATATCCTCACGAAAGTCAAGAGCGACAGTCAAACCAACGCAAGCAGCAGTATCATGAATAATAAACCACTGTCTCATTAAGCAACGATTCTGTCCTGATCAGTGGTAGTGATATGTGCTGGTAGGTTCTTAAACGACTACCATTCGAATGTGATTTCTGTATGAGTAACCCGTTGTATAATCTTCCCTTTTATACAGGTGTATGTAGGTTAGCATTGTTGCTGCATAGATTAGTATGCGTTGAAATGCGAATCATTTACATATCCCAGCATGTTGTATATATCATTCAAATTTCGAATTTGTTGCACTATATACTTTATGATATAGTAATTTTAATGGTATATATAAAAACCATATATGGTATATATAAACAGAAAGAAAAAAATTTACCAGCGAAATCGAATGAATCGACATCAAAACGATCCAATTTAATACTCGGAAAAAGGAGCTGTGACAGGTGAAAAGGAAGATCTAAAAAGCGTAAAAACAAGTTCTCATGTTGTCCGAAGGAACTGATGGAGCTGAAAAGAAAATAAAAAGCTTTGTCATGTTTACAAGTTTACCACTTTTTATTTTTGAGAACCTTTAACTTCCATAGAGCTTATTCTTTTAAAACAGAACATTTTGGGTCTTATTTTAAGATTATTTCTTATTATTCTTATAAATATTTAAAGGAACATATTTTAAAATAAAAAGCAGCAAGAATAAATTCAAAAATTTCTAAACAAGCCTTCTGTAAAACACCAACCATAACTCTATGTGTGCACTTTTAATTTCACCACTAATATAGAGCCTACATTCTAGTTACCACCATATTCTTCATAACGCTGTCTTACATAATATTATAACACTGCTGATCACTTTGTCAATACGGAATAAGATGTTTTGTTCCGACAGTTTAAGTGCAGTGAATATGTTCTATGTACCGCATTCATGTTCTATACTGTGCTTTATGTATATTCATTATATTCATGACAGTGGCATGAGAATTCACAGTTCTATTATGCTTCATGCAGAGTTGACTTCGTCAAATTTTGCAAAAAAAACATTGTGATCATATGACTGAAAATTTTAAAATCATCTTCTGCAAATGGTACGTATGCACATATTTTTTTCCTTACCGTGATTCATTTGTTGCAATCAGTATCTTTTTTTAACAACTGACCGTCCTGACCATGAATGAGAAGGAAATTGTAAACTTTTGTATTACAGTCCATAATCCAAGATAAACTGTAAGAATATGGTTTTCTTTTAACCAGGAAGGTTGGTATCTGTCTTTAAACCACCGATGAATAGTTTTTTCTTAATTTTCTTCATAATTTTCCTTTCACCTTCACCTTACTTTTATTAAACGCCTCCTCCCTCCCGAAAGGCTCACGCGGCTACTATCACACCCCTTGATCATTCCATTGCCTATCGAGGAATAATCCACTTTGGGAACCAGCGCTCTAAACCCTGCGATACGATCATCGTTGCTGGACACTATAATTTCCATTGTCTACGCTTTTTTCAAAATAGCATTTGTAGATCTCTACCAATGGTAGTAAGCGTGACTTTAGCTGGGACAGGATTAAGTGATCTAAAGTGAATTCACCCATATAAAGCTGATCAAAAGATTTAGTAATTAATAGGTCAAGTGTATGAGCTTGTTTAACTGTATTATATTGTCGCGAGAGGTCGCCACTGCAATTATGGTAAGTAAAGCGTTTCCATTCTGATGACGAGCGAGAACTCATGGAGCGATTGATGGACAAACACTGTCTGGGACCGTGCTTTACTAATGTGTTTACGGTTTTTTTAGAATCGATATTGTAGAAGAGGCACAGGATGCTATGTGTATTAAAGTATTGTACGTGAAGTATTGCAATCGTATATAAATTACTGTAAATACGGAACATTGGAGTGTTTCCATCCACCAGACGCCTACAACACATAACTCAACCTACCTGACACAAACGAGCAAGCGACAACAAATTCTTATGAGGTAATTATTAAAAAAAAATATGGCGAAACAAGAGTTTTTTAGTTAATTCAATAAATCGTTAGAAAATTTGTAACTTTAACCTTGTAACACTTTTAGTATGACATTAATTTCAGGTAGCTAACTTTTATTTCATTCTTTTGGAACCCTTCATGAAAATGGGAGAAAATTTTTTTGGATAATACGCTTGCCAAAAAGTTACTGAAAAAGTACACATCCGTGTTTATTTTTTGATTGAAATGTTATTTTTTTTTTTCATTTTTAAACAAAAAAAAAGCATTCTTCAATGGAAAAACCAATGATAGCCATTAAAATATTAAAAAATAAAAATAAAATTGTCTTATATCACTTCCACGTTTTTGCCAAGTTTGTATAAAGTACCAAATAAAGTAGTTTTAACAAGAATCGATAGTAATTGTTTATTATTTACGTATGAACCAAAGCTTAATGTTAATTAAATTGACACAAAAACACGTGTTTCACCTCAAATACTTCCAGCAAGTTCAATGTAAATTATTTCAGCGAGCCTTTTCCAATCTTGAGCAGCTTTTTTAGAATTAATTTCCCAAATCATATTATAAACAGGAGCTAAAAGATGAAATCAGGCCGAATAAACTTGACTGCACGAATACCACAACGCCTTAGCATAATGACGCAAACCGAATGCTTCATCCGTGAAGAAGATTTCATTAACATCTTCATCTTCTTCCCGCTTCGCTTGTAATCTCTCGCTGATCTTTTAAGGTAATTTTCATATTTTTTTACAAGATCCCTCCCCCTCTTTATTTCTCCAAAAGTGTTTGAGTTTAATAAGCATTCTATCTTGCAGTTAATCGAAATTACCTGAAAGTGCACCACTCCCGAATCATCAAAATGAAGGTGGAAAGAAAAAAAAAGAAAAATTCAACAAAAAGTCATTTGCTTTCTTTTTGCAACCTCGGGGCTTAAGAGCAAATTCGGTTTGGGAAATAATTTTAAATCAGAGAACTTTCAATGAAGATTCAAGTAGTCACATTTGCCTCAAGACTAAAGGTGGGATGCTTTAGTTTGTGTTTATCGAATTTGGTGGGAAAATAACAATCCGGGCTGTGTTTTGTTTTTTATTTTTTTTGCAATCTAATATGAATTTGGGGTTTTCATTAGCAGACTGTAAATTTCCCGATACGCAGATAATTGTAATTCAATTGATAACGTGATTTGGTGGTTCGATGCTTTTTCATTAACCAGCAAAAAGCTGTTATGCTTTTCCTGATTTGCTACACTGCTTATTATGTAAGTCAATTTTTAAGCAGCTGCTTAAATTCTGTTTAATGGCTGTATGGTAATTGTTATTCTCAAACGAATTAAGTGATTCTTTTCCAGTGAACAGATATGATAGTCTTGCAGTAACAAGTTTATCACTTTAAGGAGCTGTTGTTATTTTAATTTGAGCAATATTATATTAAGATCAAAACTAATTTGACTTTTTACATTTGGTACTAATGTAAGAAAGTCGTTACTGTTCTAAAAGGATTTGTATTGATTTGTATAGATGTTTTAAATGAATTTTAAAATGAACACAAGTTAATTAATTAATTGAAATGACTTATTAATGAATTATCTATGGCACCATCGGGATTCGTACCCGGCACCTGTGGTACCAAGTACGAGAGACCGGACGTATGGCTTAAAGTGGGTTCCGAACCACTAAAAACGTCCATGGCACAGCCGGAATCGATTCCGAAACTTGTCACATTGAACGCCAGTCACTTCGGCTATCAGGCCCGAAAAGACCTTTTGTATTACAATCCATTATCCAGGATAAACTGTAAATATCTGGGGGTTTTTTAAAGGAGAATTGTTGGCATGCGTCTTTAAACCATCTACAAATAATTTTTCTAAATTTTTTTAAATAATTTTCCTTATACTTTCACCTTCCCGTTGCTCTTACTAAACACTCTCTTTTCCTCCCGAAAGGCACACATGGCTACTTTCAAACAATTTGATCTTTTCACTGCCCTCTAGGTATCGTCGACTTTGGGAACCTGTGCCCTAAACCATGCTATGTATGCTATGCATGTCACGCATACCATGCTTTGAATGTCCCTATCATTGACGGACACTGTTAAAATTTCCATTGCTTACATTTTTCAAAGTAGTGTTTGTAGAACTCGCAGTAGTTTCAACGGGAATGCCAGCTAGCTGGACTACAGTTGGTACATGATTAAGGTTCTAAAGTGATTTCGTCGATAAAGCTAATCAAAAGATTTAGGATTAATACGTCAAATATTTATGAAGTAATTGCAAAAGTATTAAATATATGCCTATGCTAAAGACGCTTGTTAGATAATTTAATAAATCGTTAGAAAGTTTGTTAACCCACTGTCTGAGTTTTAATATAATATTAATTTTATCTAGATAACTTTCATTTCCTTCTTTTGGAACCATAGATGTAAATAGGTAGAAAATTATTTTGGATAATACACTTGGCAAACATTACTGAAAAGTACATATTTTTTTTTTATTGAAATGTTATTTTTCATCTTTAAACAAAACAAAACATTATTTCATACAAAACCAATAATAACCATTAAAAATATTAAAAACAAAAAATTAAATTACCTTATACCACCACCCATATTTTTTCCCAACTTTTGTATGAAGTATCAAAACTAACTGTTTAACAACTGCAGTTATTTATAATACACTTATGAATTAAAGCTGAATGTTAATTAAATTGACACAAAACACGTGTTTCACCTCAAATACATCCAACAAGATCAATGTAAATTATTTCAGCTTATAAAGACTCACAAAAGGATGCTTCATCCGTGAAGAAGATTTCATTAAACATCTTCATCTTCTTCCCACTCTCGCTTGTAATCTCTCTCGCTGATCTTTTAAGGAAATTTTCATATTTTTACAAGATCCCCCCCCTCCTTTTATTTCTCCGAAAGGTTTTGAGTTTAATAAGCATTATATCTTGCAGTTAATCGAAATTACCTGAGAGTGCACAGCACCAGAATGAACAAAATTAAGGGGGAAAGTAAAAGAAAAGAAAAGAAAAATTTAACGAAAGTTCATTTGCTTTCTTTTGCAACCTCAGGGCTTAACAGCAACCTCGGTTTGGGAAATAATTTTAAATCAGAGAACTTTTAATGAAGATTCAAGTAGTCACATTTGCCTCAAGGCTAAAGGTGCGATGCTTTCGTTTGTGTTTATCGAATTTTGGTGGAAAATAACAATCCAGGCTCTGTTTTGTTTTTTTTTAATTTTCTTTGCAATCTAATATGAATTTGGGGTTTTCATTAGCAGACTGTAAATTTCCTGATAAGCAGATAATTGTAATTCAATTGGATGACGTGATTTGGTGGTTCGTTGCTTTTCCATTAACCAGCAAAAAGATGTTATGCTTTTCTTGATTTGTTAGACACTGTTTATTAAAAGTCAATTTTTAAGAAGCGATTTAAATTTTGTTTAATGAATGTATGGTAATTGTTATCCTCAAACGAATTAAGTAATTCTTTCCCAGCCTATAGATATAATAACCGTTCAGTAACAATTTTATTACTTTAAGAAGAGGTTGTTATTTTAATTTGAAGCTTTTCAATTGGTTTGGTTTTAAGAAAATCGTTACTTTTCTAAAAGGATTTTTATTGATTTATGTGGATAATTGAAATGAATAATTGAATGATTTAAAATGAACACGAGTGTATTTCTTCGATATCATTTGCCTGATTTATTAATGAATCATCTATAGCACTTCCGGCATTCCCGAAATCTATCGTATTACAGCCCATAATCCAGGATAAACTGTAAGTATCTGGTATTTATTTAAAAGCAGAATTTTTGGTCTCCGACTTTAAACCATCGACGAATATTTTTTTTTAAATTTGTTTTCATAAATTTCCTTATACTTTCACCTTCCCCTTACTTTTACTAAATGCCTCCCTCCCTCTCGAAAGACACAGAAGGCTACTATGACATCTCTTGATCGTTTCACTGCCCTCCAGATTTCGTCCACTTTGGTATCCTGTGCCCTAAACCATACTATGGATGCCATGCATACGATGCTTAGAATGCCCCCATCATTGCCGGACTCTATTACAATTTCCATTGTCTACCTTTCTTCAAAGTAGCGTCTGCAGAACTCCCCAGCAATAGTCAGCTAACGTGACTACAGTTGGGACATGATTAAGGATTCTAAAGTGAATTCGTCCTGATAAAGCTAATCAAAAGATTTAGGGATTAATAGGTCAAATACTTAAGAAGTAATTGCAATAGTATTCAAAAATTTTCATCACTTTATTTCTGTAATTATTAGTCACATCATCATCACAAATCATTCATTTTAATTATTCATAAACGTTAATTACTTATACAGATAAAATTAATTTTTTAATCACTTGTTTTAATCAATCAAATGATTAAAACAAATTCATTTAATTGGTTTTGATTAATTTTTATCATAATATTATCATATAATTATATATTTATATATGTATAAATATATATGATATTATCATATAATTATTATAATATCATGGTATCATAGTATTATCACATTATAATATGAATAAAATTACACATGCAAGTAATTTAATTTTAATCAAAACTCAAACTAAAAAGCAATTTGAGGCTTCATGCTAGTGTGCATTAACTTTTAGCGTAGTACCAATCTATATTTATCCCGACATAAAAAACAGCCAAAGGTCGAGCAACAGCACGAAGTTGATAAAAACCTCCCAATCCTCCGCGAATCTCCTCCAACCAGCGTGAAGGAAAAAGAAGGAGCCTGCCTCCGATAACTGTGACCGTAAGTGATGACGGAGCCCCAAATCCTCCAGAAAACCCCCCAGGATAAAGCAGCACCCAGGGGGCTTATAAGCCCAAAATGACCGGGGCTCAGAAAGGAGGTTACAAATAAAATCGAAGCAAAAGAGCGATGAGATGCTGACAGTCGCTCCTCTAACCTACTTGGGGAAGTAGAGTGAAAACAAGGCTTGGAATAGCGGAAAGAAATAGATAGGTCTTATTTCTGGATGAATGTGTTGTAGAGGTAAGGTACAGTAGTTTCAGGTGTGGTCTAAAAATACCTGTTCGAATTATAAAATGAAGTAGTATACGTGGCACAGAATTTATTTATTTATAATGAATGGCAACGTATTTGTAAACGATTGAAATCAGAGCGATTCATCTTAATCTTATCAATATTAGAGAATTCGGATGTTCGAAATTTAATAAGAAATAGTCGAGTAAGTAAAAGTTTTGGCTTCGAATATTTTAATGTTTTCTACTTCATGTACGTCTTAAATTCATATTTAACTTTATATTTAGTGACTTTTTTTGTTATGATCTATTAAATATAATTTAAATTATCTTTAATGAATTTTTTATTGTTTTTGTTTTTTTTTTTTTTTTTTTTTTTTATTAAAATCGTCTTTATTTATATAATAATGAATAGCAACATATTTAAAATAGATTTAAATCAGAGCAAATAAACTTAATCTTCACAGTATTATTGAATTTGGATTTTCAAAATTTAATAAGAAATAGTAGAATAAATAAAAGTGTTGATTTCGAATATTTTAATGTTTTGTACTTCATAAATTCATGATGAACTTCAAATATAGTGCATTTTTTTATTATGAATTTGAAATATAAATTTAATTACCTTTAATGAAATTTTTTATTATTGTTTATTTAACATTCCGGGCCTGAATAGCCGAGTGGCCAGCGCTCTGACGTTCTGTACCACGCGGTTTTTTGAGTCCCGGCGGTGCCATGGATGTTTGTAGTGATTTCAGAATCCATTTTAAGCCATAGGTCCTGGTCGCGTCACAAAGCCAAATCAGACTACTCACCAACATCATTACCAAACTGTAAAGGGCAACTCAACTCTAGGCACAGAGATATGGAGTGGTGTAGTAGTAGTAGTAGCAATAGTCACGTTATACCGGGAGCTACAGTTTAAAGTAGATTCCGAAACACTAAAAACATCCATGGCACAGCCGGGACTCGAACCCGAAACCTGTTGTATAGAGCTCTAGAACGATGGTCACTCGGCAATCTGGCCCATTTTTTTAAAATTCTATTAGATAACTAAATTAGAAATATTGCAAAATTTTAAAATAATGTGAATATTGTCCAAATTTTGTCACTGTGGTAACATATTTAGTTAATTATGTTTGATATCTGCGGATGGCAAGTATTGCATTCACTGCTTTAAAAATGAATAGATGCAATGGAGAATTATAAAAAGGATTCTTTGCATTTTTTTTTTTTTTGTTTAATCTATTTGGATACAACTATTCAAGAGTAAAAATACAAAGTATGAATAAAATTATACTACATGCAAATAATTTAATTTTAAACAAAACCCCAGTGAAGTTAACTCAAAAAGCTCTATTAAAGATTTATGGTAACTTTTAGCGTAGTACCAATCTATATTTATCCCAGCATAAAAAACCACCCAAAGGTCAAGCAGCAGCAAGAAGTTGATCAAAACTGCAAAGAAACCTATCATTATTGTAATATTACCTATTATCATAATGTTATTATATTATAACATGAATAAAATTATACATTGAAGTAATTTAATTTTAATCAAAACCTCAAACTAAAAAGCTCTATCAAAGTTTTATGGTAACTTTTAGCGTAGTACCAATCTATATTTATGCCAGCATAAAAACAGCAAAGGTCGAGCAGCAGAAAGAAGTTGATAAAAACCTCCCAATCCTCCACGAATCTCCTCCAACCAGCGTGAAGGAAAAGAAGAAGCCCCTCAACGATAACTGGGACAGTAAGTGATGAGAGAGCCCCAAATCCTCCAGAAACACCCCCAGGATGAAGCAGCGCCCAGGGGGCTCCTGAGCCAAAAATGACCGGGGCTCAGATGGGAGAATGCGAATAAAATCGAAGTAAAAGAGCGATGAAATGCTGATAGCTGCTTCTCTAACCTACTTGGGAAAGTAGAGTGAAAACGAGGCTTTAAATAGCGGAAAAAAAATAGGTTGTATTTCTGGATGAATGTATTGTAGAGGAGTTGCAGTGGTTTCAGGTGTGCTCTAAAAATACTTGATCGAATTCTAAAATGAAATAGTATATGTGACACTGAATTTATTTATATAATAATGAAAGGCAACATATTTGTAAACGATTAAAATCAGAGCGAATATTCTTAATCTCTACAGAATTAGTGAAATTGGATTTTCAAAATTTAATACGAACTCAGTTGAGTAAGTAAAAGTTTTGGCTACGAATATTGTAATGTTTTCCATTTCATGGACGTCATAAATTCATATTTGACTTCATATTTATTGCCTTTTTTGATTATGATCTATTAAATATAAATTTAGTTATCATTAATGAAATTTATTATTGTTGTTTATTTAAAACTCTGGGCCTGAATGGCCGAGTGGCTGGCGCTCTGGCGTTCTGTACCACGGGTTTCAGGTTCGAGTACCGGTGGTGGCATTGTTTGAAGTGTTAGGAACCCGCTTTAAACCATATATCCCAGTCTCTATAGAGCGTTGGCCTTCGGGCTGACAACCCTACCAATAAAAAGAAAACAACTCCCATCTAGAAATCTGCCATCGAGCAGATGGCTTGTCCCACCATGCAGCTATAGCGCTAATGATGAGGAGGATTGCCATCACCTATACTACTATTTTTTACACTATAATATACTCATGCCTGTAGAATTATCATAGAAACATATCTTGAAGAAGAATATGCAAATTACAGGAAAACACCAGATGGCGCGGATAGTACGTCACAATGACGAAAGTGTAAGAGAGGGGTATATAAGGAATGGTGGCAAAGAAGTAAAATTGTTCACAAGCGCTTTAAAAGCCTTTCAGTGCGATAACCGCATAGTTATGGCACAAAGGAAGCATTTGGATGATTTTTTACGTGGTAGAATTATCGGACGACTGGAATGTGGACGTACCCAGCTGGAAGTATCAGAGGAACTTGGAATCGCCCAGAGTGTCATCTCCAGGCTTTGGCAACGATTCCAAGAAGATGGTAATGTGAGTAGATGTTACAGCACCGGTCGCCCCCGAGTTATAACGCCGAATGAGGACCGGTCTTTAGCAGTTATTGCCAAAAGAAACAGACGGAGCACAGCATCAGACCTGTCTCGTCAGCTCTCTTCAGCTACGACGGTAGCAGCCTGTCAGATGTGTTCCCACTTACCGCAACTCACTGTCGCCTGCGATTAACCTGGAGTAGAGCGCATGCATTGTGGATATCGCAACAGTGGTCTTGTGTGATGTTTTCCGGCGAGTCCAGGTTTAGTTTGCAGTCTGATTCTCGCCGGACTTTCATATGGAGAGCGCCAGGTATCCGTTACCACCAAGAGAACACCATTGAAAGACGCCGTTACATGGATGGCTCGTTTGCGGAGGAATTATTCTTGGTTCCAGAACTGATCTGCATGTTCAGAGTGTAACGATGACAGGCCACATCTATCGTGATGTCATTCTGGAACAACATGTACATTTGTTTCGGGGCGCCATGGGTGCTGAGTTTCTGTTTATGGGTGACAACGCCCGTCCACACCGTGCAAACATTGTAGACGAATGCCTTCAATTGAGGATATCACCCGTATGGATTGGCCAGCATACTATCCGGACTTGAATCCGATAAAGCATGTGGGATATGCTTGGCCGACGAATTGTAGCCCGTCTACCCCCTCCCACCTGTCAACCGGAACTTCGAAGGGCATTGCTTCATGAGTGGTGTAATATTCCCCAAGATCAGATTGATAATTTGATACTCAACATGCCTAGGCGTTGTAAGGCCTGTATTGCATCGCCCGGGAGACATACCCATATTAACCATCATACTAACCATGTTATACTGTTTTTTGTAAATAGGTTCTTTTTTAAAATTTGCTCCAGGAGTAAAAATCGCAAATTTTATTAATTGTGTCAATCATATAGCATTTTTTTGCTCTTTACCTTTTTTTTTAATAAATAGAACAAATAAGTCAAATTTGTTTTTGCTTTGTCTCTTTCTTTCGCAGAACTTCATTATCCTTAATTTATGGACACGAGTGTATTTGTTTCTACATTCTTAATAGACCGCGACCAACTGCTGAAAGTAAATTTCGAACACACAAACATCTATGAAGCCGCCGGGTCTCGAGCCCGAAAACTGTGGCATCGAGACCAGAGTGCTAGTAACTCAGCCATCAGGCCCCAGCCAATAATTTTCCAGAAAGAAATCAAACTCTCATCCATTGCATCAGATTTTAGTACATTATTATGGGCCATAATTGCTAATGGACAATGATACGTTAACTGACAGATATTAGTATGTCCCCCACTTATTCTTCAGTGAGGTATATCACTTTTATTCACTTGATTCTATATTTATTTTTTTCATAAATTAAAATTTCTAATTCTGACCCCGATATTCATTAAAAACAAACAACTCACAGCGGTAGTCACTCGGCCAACAGGTCCCAGCCAATAATTTGCCAGTAAGAAATCACCGCATTGGTCAAGAAATCCATTCGCATCCGAATTTGAGTGCGTTACTACTGGGCCATAAGTGTTAATGGACAATGATATTTTAACATACAGGATGTTAGTATGTCCACCAATTATTCTTCAATGAGGTATTATAACTTTTGATCATATGATGTATATTTAATTTTTCATAAATTAAAAATTCTTAGTTCAACCCCCAACATACATTTAAAAAAATCACAGCGCTAGTCACTCAGCCAACAGGCTCCAGCCAATAATTTGCCAGTAAGAAATCAACTAGCATTTTGCATCAATTCGCATTGATCAAGAAATCAATTCGCATGAATTTTTCATCCATTCTTATCCGATTTTGAGTGCATTACTACTGATCATAATTGCTAATGGCTAATGATACGTTAACTGATAAGATATTAATATGTCCTCCAGTTCTTCTTCTTATTCTTCAGTGAGGTATCAGCACTTTTACTCACATGATGCTTATTTTTTTTTCTTAAATTAAAATTCCAATTCAACCCGTCACATCCATTAAAAACTCATTATGGTTTAAAAGCCCGTTGTCTTGCAACCGAGAACCACAATCAATAAACACTTCTTAGATTAATATGTACACTAAAGTCTTGCCAGGTACAGAGGAGCGTGTATTATTAATAAAGGGAGGGGGAGGGATTTTCTGCCGCAGCTCCTGAAAACTCATTATCCGGCACATTAATCATGAAGCCTACATTCTTAGGAGCTTACATCGTAAGGTTTTAATTTTACGTATTATGGCTTTATCCTCTTTTCGTATCCGCGTGACAGATATAAAACGAGTTTTGATGACGGTTGAGGTTGCTGAGTTGCTCCTTGGATAGCGAGGGATGCAGTCGTGTCAACTTTAATCTGGCCCGGCTTTGAATTTAGTCGAGGTTTAATAAATGGCTATACTTTAATTTAGGGCACTTGAATTTTAAAGGCTTCTGTTCAATGGCGAATTATTCTTTAGAAAGCGCAGATTCTTTTTCTAAAAGTCTTTATGGAAAATTACAGAATGTTGTACAAATAAATCCGATAGCATGCGAAGAAGGAAACTTAGTTTTTTGTATTTACTCTTCGATAGAAGAGGATATAGTTTTCAATTTTTTAAGTGTCTGCGTAACTACTTCTGGCATACTTTCGAAATGTGTGCCCAAATAAATTTATTTCACACTTTACGTTGGATTGTTAATTGCGTTGTATGAATATTAATATTTATTCTTGAGCAATTCTATACATATGTTATATATAGGTTGTACAGGAATTTAAATTTATAACCAAAAATAAAATTTTATTTAGTTTTAAATAATGCATTTAATTTGAAAAATATTATTTAGCTTTTTAAAGAACTATACTGAGCACCCTATTCTTGGTTCAAGGATAATGCTTTCAGTTAACATGCAGGAGGATGCTTGTCCATATCCGCTGAAACCTGCATTGCAGTTTTTAAATGCTTTTATTTATCCGCTGAGACTTGCTTACTTTATTTTTTAAGTCTTTTAATTTTAACCTTTCTTAGTTTAAAGCCTCCTTTTTTAAGTCTTTTGTCCTTTTTAAGTCCTTTTTTAATCTTTTAAATTTTTCATCCTTAAATTCTTTTTGAAGACAATAATCCCTTCTTATTAATCAGTTAATTCTTCGAATTAACATGCAGAAGGACGCGTATCCATATCCACTGAAACAAGCGTTGCAGTCCCTTTGTTGAGAAACAAGGAGATTCTGGATAGCATATGAGGATCGATCATCGATAATCAGGCTATCTGGTGTGATTTTTCGTTATTCTACCATATTACTAGATATTGGCGGATATTATTGAGAGTCTTTTTTGAAGACAATAATTCTTTCTTATTAATCAGTTAATTCCACGAATTAACATGCAAGAGAGATATGTGTATATATCCACTGAAAACTGCAATGCAGTCCATTTGTTAAAAACGAGAAGATTCTGGACAGCACTTGTGAGGGATCGATCATTGATAATCAGGTTGTCTGGTGTGACTTTTCGGTATTGCAAGAAATCCGTAATATCCTTTGAAATCCTTTTTTTGGCAATAATCCCTTCTACCCCATTGATAGACTTTTGATGGCATACACAACTTACTTACACTTAACACCCTATACTTACACTTTAAAGTCTAAAATTTAGTTCTGTAAATAACTTACATTAATTTAATTTATATTAATAATTTACATTAGCATCTGGGTTTCACTTGTTATTAACGTAAATCATTGGCACTTCTTGTATAATTTGGCATTTTAATTTATTTGAGAAAGTTATCTGTATAATAAACGTAATGATTATGGAAATTCATTTTTGAATTAAAGCCACAAATGTATTTTCTTGTAAAATCCATAATTCCTTTATCATATCTTTTATCATTCAAATCCTAACTTACTTACACTTAACACTTTATACTTACACTTTAAATTAGCATTTGATTTTCACTTGTTATTGGATCATCGATAAAGTATAATTTCATATTTAATTTTTTAAGGAAGTTAGATGTATAATAAAAAAGTAATAAGTGGTAATGCATTTATTTTGTTATTATGATTATTAATTCAAAAATAAATGAATTTTAATCATTACTTTTATTATATAAGTATTTTGAAATAAATTATAATGTGAAATATACAAGATAATTAATGATTACTTGTCAAAAGTGTATCATTGCTTGTATAATTTCACATTTTGTTATCAGTAATTTGTCTAAAAAAGAACTTATAATTCCCATTTCTTTTTGAATTAATACCACAAATGTATTTTTTGTAAAATTCATAATTCTTTTAAAAATAAATTCAAACAAAAATATAATACAAAATTATACTTACACTTTAAAAAAAATTTATGAAAGTACATGCATTATTTTAAGCTTATAGAAATAATTTAATAGCGTTTGGTTTTTCACATGTATTCAGCTGAAAATTGACATCATTGTATAATTTCTTACTTTAAAAGAAATTTGACATATATAATAAATGTGAAAATAGTTAGATAATTCAAGAGTTTTAATTAATGCTTCAAATGTATTTTCAGGAAATCTCTCTTAAAATTCAAATTGCTTACACTCTAAAATACTTACACTTTAATGTCTAAAATTTAGTTCTGTAAATAATTTACATATGTTTAATTTATATTAGCATTTGATCTTACTCGTTATTTATATTATATAATAATTTACGTTAGCATTTAGATTTTCATTTGTTAATTATCATTGGCACTTGTATAATTATGAATTTTAATTTTGAAAATTATCTATATAATTTAAGTTAACATTTAATTCATTATCCACAAAAATAAATGTTACCATGATAGCTATGGCTAAATTTCAGAAATAAATTAAAATAAGAAATTATACAAGTATGATAATTATTTATGTATCATTGCCATTTTATAATTTGGCATTTTAATTTATTTTAGAAAGTTAGATATATAATAAAAGTAATGATTATGGTAATTCATTTAATTTTTGAATTAATACCACAAATGTATTTTCTTGTAAAATCCATAATTCCTTTATCATGTCTCCCAATTATTCAAATCCTAACAAATTGTTTTAATTTAAAATAATGCTTCGTTGCTTTATTTTTTTTTACATCTGAAAGAAAATTATGAATTGATTTCAAAAATAAATGCATTTTTCCACATAACAAATTAAGAAATTACGAATTTAAAAAAATTCTATAACAATAAAAAAGAAAAGCACGGATTACGTTAGTAATTTTTTATCCCCATTTTGCTATTCCCTTTAATTGAAGTTCAGTTTTAAAAAGAATTTTGTCATCTATTTCAACACTTTACTATCATTGAATTGTAGAGAAGTATTTTCTTTTACTTAAGTTCGCATTTTGTTAAGTAGATCACGCCGGAAACCATTTTTTTTCCCCTCAGAAAAGCTTTCGAAAATTAAAACATTTTTCTCGTGAGAGGTGGAACCAGAAAATAGTTTTTATTGTTAGCCATTTTTTTTTCTGAAAAGAAGGAAAGTGAAATTGCTTTGGTTCTTTTTGAATTAACAACAGAGAATTGTTTCGTTTGAAAATATATCACAAGTAAAAAAGAAAAGAGTTGTATTCTTTTTAAAATGATTTTAGAATGTTTTGTTTTTGTTTTTGTTCCCATGTTCTCTAAATGGTTCGCTATTCCCTTTTACAAAAACTGAAATTCGTATTAGTTTGTTGTGGGGTTTTCATTAGTGTGGTGAATATGCAAATTAATCCACCTTGCACGAGATGCAAAGGAAAAATAAAATTACAAATTGAGTAAATGAAGTGTTTTACAGATTAACTTTAACCATTGCTGTTTTTCGCTTTAAAGCTATTGTTTTGCAAAGTTTCAAAGCAGTCTCTATTTTGTTCCACTTTTAATTTCATGGTATACTATATTCAAGCAAAAAAATATTTTTTGTTGCGAATCGCTGTTTTCAAGTATCATTTTTGTATACAAAACGTATTTTGCACATTACAATAATTAATTAGATGGCATGTCAATTTTTTTCTGATTGATCCCTTGATATATGTGGTGCACTTAAATTATTAATTCCGTTAATTAATGACTAAAGTATTTCAAAAATATAAATTAATAACAAAAAATATTAATTGATCAAATCTATTTAATAGTTTCAAAGCAGGTATCTATTCCGCACCATTTTTAATTTCATGGCATAATATATTCAAGAAAAAAAATTTTTTTTGTTGAGAATCGCTATTTTCAACTATTTTTTGTATATAACAACGGTTTTTTGCAAATTATAATAATTAAAATTGCATATCAAATTTTTTTATTGATCCCCAGATATATGTGGTTTATTTAAAAATATAAATTAACAACAAAAAATAATAATTGATCAAATCTATGTAATAGTTTTCTTCAATGCGGGTCTTTATATTTTAAATGACTTAATATATTGAAGAAAAAGTTTTTTTTGTTGTATCGCAAAGTTTTCATGCTGTATCCTTTTGTATATAAAAGCGTTTTTTGATTACATTAGATTGCATATCATATTTTTTCTGTTTGATTCTAGATATATGTGATGTACATAAATTATTAATTCCGTTAATTAATGACTTAAGTATTGCAAAAATATAAATCAACAACAAAAATATTAATTGATCATATCCATGTAATATGACAAATAAAAATATAATGAATTTAATAAAAACTGAATAAAATAAAATAAATAAAAATTAAATCGTTAAACAAACATTTTCTGCTAAAAAAGGCAGAAATGTTTCTTCTTACAAAATATATCTTCTTATTTATAAAAGTTTCTTATAGAATTTAGATTATTATTATTATAAATTTTCTAATAGAACTTCTTTAAAAAAAATTATTAAATTATTAAATAGAAAATTATTCTTGTAGAATTTCCTTTCTACAAACATATCTTCTTATTTAAAAAAGAAGATAATATTTGCAAGAAGAAAAAAATTTTTGCCGTTTAACAGAAAAAATTTCCAATGATTAATTAGATTGCATATCATATTTTTTTCCTTTTTCTCATTGATCTCTAAATATATGTGGGACACATAAATTATTAATTCCGTTAATTAATGACTAAAATATTACAAAAATATAAGTCAACAACAAAAAAATAATAATTCCTAAAATCCATAATATTCCAAATAAAAATTATAATGCATGAAATAAAAACTGAATAAAATAAAATGAATAAATTTATGAATTGTTAAGCATAATATTTTAACATTTGTTTTACAGTATTTTTCTGTGCATTTTTCGTGTTCTCAACATAAGGGGGATCGAAACATAGGGGTAATACCACAGTAATTTAATATTCATATATATTCAGTATTATCCTAAATTCACAACCACAATTTTCATCTTAATACAGATATTTTTTTATGTAAATATTATAAACAAAACAGCTTACTGAAATGGCATGTTAAATAGCACCATAGATTAATAAACAATATTAATGTATTCCAACAAAATTTTTGTGTGCTACCAAAAATTCTTATATAACTACTACTTACTTAAACCTACTGTTTTATTATTATAACAACAACTATTATAAGAAACATCCTATTTCATTATATAATATGCATCTGCAATTCTTGGAAATTGTCTAAAGAAGCCAATGCATGTAAGTTTTTGTATTGTTTGCATAAACTACGGCAAATCTGCATACATTGATTTTCTTTTTTGAAATAGTTAACTCCTAGCTTTAAAATATGCAGTTTTGCATGTCTTTATAAATTTCAGAAAATAATAAATTTTATTCAAGATTTACTGAACATCAGATTAATTTTGTCTTAACACTTTGACAGCAAGAACTGAATTTTATATGAACAGACTTAGCTGGAGGCTATATTCCAAAAAAAAAAATTAATACTCGTATCCTACTCAAATAAAGTGAATTATTTATTTTTTAAGGATTATTTTTTAAGGATAAGTTTTTCATAACAAATGTTTATCATAAATTTTTAAAAAATTGGCCACGATGAATAATTGTTTGATATTAAAAATTTATATATGCATTATTCATGCAGTAAATAAATAAAAAAAATTATGAACAGGATCTTTTCTTATTTTTTATTTCAACGTCTTAAACTCAAAAAAAATTATTTATTTATCTTTTTTAAGATTTATTCATTAAATACAAAAAGCTTGTATCTGAACTGTTTGAAAATAAAATGCTAAATATATAGAGAAAATTTTCCATCTTATGATCTAGAAAACTCCATGAAAATGAAAGAAAATGCATATAATCTCATTCGCGCTATTCCAAAAATTGAATCAAAGATGGTACATCTATATGCATATAAGAAAAAAAATTTATGATTTATTTATTTGTTTATTTTGGTTTTTTATATTACGTTTCAAAATATATAATGTGTTTGTTGCATGCTAAGTTCAGTTCGGGGAAAATTGAGAACCATTTTTAAAAAAGTGACGAAATAAAATTGTTTATATATATATATATATATATAAATAATCGAATGCAAAATATAAAAATTTCGTTAAATTAAAGTATAGATGGTAAGATTATGGTTAATATACCAAATCTATAAAAAATATTTAAATATTCTGAACAAACAAAAAATTAAACAAAAAGTAGTACAGATATGATGGCCAAATGATTTATTTATGCAATGGATGTTTGCAGTGGTTCGGAATCCATGTTAAACAGTAGAATATGTCCTAATAGGAATATTTTAGTTTTACTCGCGTCCGTAGCATATCTTCAATTACATGTGCCCCCTGGGTAGTGCTAAATGAGTAACAGCGGTGCAGCAACTTCCTTATGGCATAAAGATTAACTTTCAGTATTGCTAGCTGAATTAGAACGACAACAGTATAGTTATAAATTAATAACAATAATATTAGTTTCTGCAAGGAATTATTCTAAACCAATCAAAAATATTTATTTATTTATAATTATCAATATTATGCTTAAATAATAAAGTAGTAACATGTTTGTGCTGTTGTTGTTTCTTATCCCACAATACAACAGCAATATCTAGAGCAACAAACGTTTGTGATCTCATGGTTGAAGGGAAAAGAGGCAGCTTCTGTTGTGATGGAGCACCCGTAAAGAGAAATCTGGCTTGGCTCCGTGTCACTGAGTTTTTTACGGGTAGGGTTGTCAGTTCAATCATATTAGACCAGAACGTACGGCTTATAGTGGATTCCAAAACACTACAAACATCCATGGCCCAGCCGGACTCGATTCGAAACTTGTGACACGGAACTCAGTCATTCGGCCATCAGGCTCAGAAAAATTTTTGTATTACAGCACATAATACAGGATAAACTGTTTTTTTTAACTAAAATTGTTGGCATCCAAATTTTTGAACCATCTACGAATATTTTTTAAATATTTTTCATATTTTATATGATTTCACCTTCCCTTACTTTTATTAAACGCCTTTTCCTCGCCTCGCACACGTCTTAAAGCTACTATCCCACCTCTTGATCATTTTCTTTTTCTAGATATCATCCACTTTGGTAATAGTGCCATAAACCATACGATTCGATCATCATTGCCGGACACTGTTGCAATTTCCAAAATGTTGCAATTGTTCTGATCTTTTTCAAAAATGTTGTAGAATCACCATCAGTAGTCATATAGCAGGACTACAGTTGGGACATGATTCCATTAAGTTGAATCGATAAATTCGCCCTTACAGATGCATCAAAAGATTTAGTGATTAATATTCAAAGGGATTATTGAAGTATATTTTTAGTATTAAAATTGTAATTCTAAAGATTTGTTATTTGCCCTTATAAAGCTGATCAAAAGATTTAGTGATAATAATATGTCAAAGATTGAATCAATGAAGTAATTCATTTTATTTGTTTTAAAATATGCATAAACTAAAGACATTTTTTTTTTTAATTTCATAATTCGTTAGAAACTTTGTTAACCCATTGTCTAAATTTTATTATGATAATTATTTTAGCTAGCTAACATTTTATTTTCATTTTTTTGAAACGATGTAAATGAGATAAAATTATTTTGGATAATAATACTTTGCTAACAATTACTGAAAAGGTACATATCCGTTCCATTTTTTATGAAAAATTGTGGAAATTTTATTTATTTTGTTGTGAAATTTTTATTTTTATGTTGTGAAAGTTGGGGCATTTTGCTAAAGTTTTCCTTATAAAAGCTTTTATTTTAAGCCTAATTCAGAAGTACATTTTTGAAACAGTTTAAAAAATGCTATAAAAGCTGATCTCGCTGTTTCCAAAGATTAATTACTTTTTAAAAACACTGTCTAAAATATTAAAAAAAATTAAATGCTTAATTTTATATATTACTACTGGGTACCCATTTTAATTTCCCAAAATTTCCCTGAAAAACTATTATAATCTTCTTGAAAAAATATTTTGTTTTTAGTAAAATATCTTATTATATCACTACCCATGTTTTTGCCAATGTTTTATACAAAAATTTTTAAAAACAAATGTTTAAAATCCTTAATATAACCAGCTTGTAATTTATCATTTAAGTAAAAAATTAATGCTAAAAAATATTAATGAGCTAAAAAATTGACACAAAACACATGTTTCACCTCAAATACATCCAACAAGCTCAATGTAAATTATTTCAGAGGGATTTCTACAATCTTGAGCAGCCTTTCTTGAAACAATTTCCCAAATAATATTATAAACAGCAGCTAAAAGATCAAATCAGGCCGAATAAACTTGGATTGCACGAACACCACAACGCTTTAGCATAATGACGCACAACCGAATGCTTCATCCGTGAAGAAGATTTCATTAAACATCTTCATCTTCTTCCCGCTTCGCTTGTAATCTCTCTCGCTGATCTTTTAAGGCAATTTTCATATTTTTACAAGATCCCCCCCTTTATTTCTCCGAAAGGTTTGAGTTTAATAAGCATTCTATCTTGCAGTTAATCGAAATTACCTGAAAGTGCACTGCACCAGAATGATCAAAATGAAGGTGGAAAGAAAAAAAAAAATAAAAAAAAAGAAAATTTAACGAAAATTCATTTGCTTTCTTTTGCAACCTCAGGGTTTTTAAGAGCAACCTCGGTTTGGGAAATAATTTTAAATCAGAGAACTTTTAATGAAGATTCAAGTAGTCACATTTGCCTCAAGGCTAAAGGTGGGATGCTTTAGTTTGTGTTTATCGAATTTTGGTGGAAAATAACAATCCAGGCTGTGTTTTGTTTTTTACTTCTTGCAATCTAATATGAATTTGGGGTTTTCATTAGCAAATTGTAAATTTCCCGTTACGCAGATAATTGTAATTCAATTGGATGACGTGATTTGGTGGTTCGTTGCTTTTCCATTAACCAGCAAAAAGCTGTTATGCTTTTCCTGATTTGCTACCCACTGCTTATTATGTAAGTCAATTTTTAAGAAGCTGTTTAAATTCTGTTTAATGGCTGTATGGTAATTGTTATCCTCAAACGAATTAAGTGATTCTTTTCCAGTGTACTGATATAATAGTCTTTCAGTAACAAGTTTATCACTTTAAGAAGAAGTTGTTATTTTAATTTGAAGTAATATTGTATTTCGTTCCAAAATTAATTTGAGCTTTTCCATTTGGTTACTAATTTAAAAAAATCGTTACTGTTCTAAAATGATTTGTATTGATTTATATGGATATTTGAAATGAATTTGAAAATGAACACAAGTTTATTCTTCGATAAATTGATGGCTTATTAATGAATTCAGAATTGCATGATTTATTTATTAATGAATCATCTAAGTTTGGCACTATCAGGATTCGTACCCGAAACCTTTACATGTAACAAGCACTAGTCCCTCGCCAAATTATCTTATGAAAATCACTGTATTACAGCCCATAATCCAGGATAAAACAAAGTATTAACAAGTATCTTTTTTTGTTTTTATGATTTTTTTAAAAGCAGAATTGTTGGTATAAATCTTTAAAACCATCGACGAATAGTTTTTTTAAATTTTTTTTTAATTTTCCTTATGCTTTCACCTTTCCCTTACTTTTATTAAATGCCCCCCAAATCGAAAGGCAACAAGGCTACTATCACACCTCTTGATTGTTTCAGGCCCTCTAGGTATCGTCCACTTTGGGAACCTGTGCCCTAAACCATGCTATGGATGTCATGCATGCCATGCATACCATGCTTTGAATGTCCCTATCATTGCCGGACACTGTTACAATCTTCTTCCCGCTTCTTGTAATTTCCATTGTCTAGTTTTTCAAAGTAGTGTTTGTAGAACTTTTCAGTAGTAGTTACAAGAATCAGCCAGCTATGACTACAGTTGGGAGCATGATTAAGGTTCTAAAGTGAATTCGTTCTTATAAAGCTAATCAAAAGATTTAGGATTAATAAGTCAAAATGAAGTAATTGCAACAGTATTAAAAAATATGCTTAAACAAAAGCTTTTTTTAGTTAATTTAATAAATCGTTGGAAACTTTTTAAAATCAAGTTTTAGTATGATATTAATTTTAGCTAGCTAACTTTTATTTCTTCTTTTGGAACCATTAATGTGAATGAGAGAAGATAATTTTGGATAATACAATTGGCAAAAAATTTGAAAAAGTACATATTCGTGTACATTTTTTAATGAAAAATTGTTGAAATTTTATTTAGTTTGTTTTGAAATTTTTTTTGTTATTTTGTAGAAATTTTTTTAATTTTGTTATTTTGTAGAAATTTTATTTGATTATGTTATTATTATTTTTTTTAAACAAAACAAAGTTATTTTTTTCATGAAAAACCAACAATACCATTAAAAATAAAAAAATAAAAAATTAAATTACCTTATATCACTACCCATGCTTTTGTCAAAGTTTGCAAAAAGTTGTACGAAAAAAATGAATGATTGCAGTTATTTATCATTTACTTATGAATTAAAGCTTAAATAGCTATAATAAATTGACACAAAACATGTGTTTCACCCAAATACATCCAACAAGCTCAATGTAAATTATTTCAGAGGGCTTCTTTTACAATATTTTGAAGCAGCCTTTTGAAACAATTTCCCAAATCATATTATAAACAGGAGCTAAAAGATCAAATCAGGCCGAATAAACTTAGACTGCACGAATACCACACGCTTTAGCATAATGACGCACAGCCGAATGCTTCATCCGTGAAGAAGATTTCATTAAACATCTTCATCTTCTTCCCGCTTCGCTTGTAATCTCTCTCGCTGATCTTTTAAGGCTATTTTCATATTTTTTACAAGATCCCCACCCCCTCCTTTATTTCTCCGAAAGGTTTTGAGTTTAATAAGCATTCTATCTTGCAGTTAATCGAAATTACCTGAAAGTGCACTGCACCAGAATGATCAAAATGAAGGTGGAAAGAAAAAGAAAAATAAAAGAAAAAAAAATTTAACGAAAATTCATTTGCTTTCTTTTTTTGCAACCTCAGGGCTTAAGAGCAACATCGGTTTGGGAAATAATTTTAAATCTGGACTTTTAATGAAGATTCAAGTAGTCACATTTGCCTCAAGGCTAAAGGTGGGATGCTTTAGTTTGTGTTTATCGAATTTTGGAGGAAAATAACAATCCAGGCTGTGTTTTGTTTTTTTTTTTACTTCTTTGCAATCTAATATGAATTTTGGGTTTTCATTAACAAACTGTAAATTTCCCGTTACGCAGATAATTGTAATTCACTTGGATGACGCGATTTGGTGGTTCGCTGCTTTTCCATTAACCAGCAAAAAAAAGCTGTTACGATTTTCCTGATTTGCTACCCACTGCTTATTATATAAGTCAATTTTTAAGAAGCTGTTTAAATTATGTTTAATGGCTGTGTGGTAATTGTTATCCTCAAACGAATTAAGTGGTTCTTTTCCAGAGTACTGATGTATAGTCTTTCAGTAACAAGTTTATCTTTTAATAACAGGTTGTTATTTTAATTTGAAGTAATATTGTATTTCATCCAAAATTAATTTGAGCTTTTCCGTTTGTTTACTAATATAAAGAAATCGTTACTGTTCTAAAATGATTTGTATTGATTTATATGTATATTTAAATGAATTTGAAAATGAACACAAGTTTATTTTAATTGCATTATTAAAATTGCAACGGAAAATTGCATGACTTATTAAGGAATCATCTATGGCACTATCGGGATTCGTACCCGAAACCTGTGGTACCAAGCACTAGTCACTCGCCATCAGGCCCCAAAAACCTTTGTATTACTGCCTTATAATCCAGGGTAAAATGTAAGTATCTATAAGTATTTTTTTTAAAAAAGCAGAATTGTTAGTATCCGTCTTAAAACCAACGACAAATGGTTTTTCTAAATATTTTTTCATAATTTTCCTTATACCTGTGCCCGAAATCATGCTGTGGTCCATTTCATGCATGTCATGCATACCATGCTTTGAATGTCCCTATCATTGCCGGACACTGTTACAATTTCCATTGTCTACCTTTTTTTTCAAAGAAGTGTCTGTAGAATTCTCCAGCAGCAATCAGCTAGCGTGTCTACTGCTGGGACATGATTAAGGTTCTAAAGTGAATTCGTCCTCATAAAGCTAATCAAAAGATGTATGGATTAATAGGTCAAATGCTTATAAAGTAATTACTACAGTATTAAAAAATTTTCATTTCAAAATATACATGCAAATAATTTAATTTAATCAAATAATTTAATCAAAACCCCAAAACTAAAAAGGTCTATGAAAGCTTTAGGGTAACTTTAAAAAAAAAACAAAAAAAAAAAAAAAATGTAAAAACATTAAACTTTTGAGCAGAAAACTCATTTAATAGAAAAGAAATTTGACCTTTAAACAAAATAAAATGCACTATATAAAAGCAATGAAAGAAAAAAAAATCCCAAAATAAAAAGCACTGTGAAACGTTAAGGTAATTTTTAGTGTAGTACCAATCTGTTTGCATGTATCATTAAAATTATACGTGCAAATAAATTAATTTTAATCAAAACCCCAAACTCAAAAAGCACTACGAAGCTTTATGGTATCTTTTAGCGTAGTACCAATCTATATTTATCCCAGCATAAAAAACGCCCAAAGGTCGAGCAACAGCAAGAAGTTGATAAAACCTCCCAATCCTCCGCGAATCTCCTCCGACCAGCGTGAAGGAAGAAGAAGAAGCCTGCCTCCGATAACTGTGACCATAAGTGATGATGGAGCCCCAAATCCTCCAGAAACACCCCCAGGATAAAGAAGCGCCCAGGGGGCTTCCGAGACGAAAATGACCGGGGCTCAGAAAGGAGGTTACAAATAAAATCGAAGCAAAAGAGCGATGAAACGCTGATAGTTGCTCCTCTAACTTACTTGGGGAAGTAGAGTGAAAACGATGTTCGAAATAGCGGAAAGAAATATATAGGTTTTATTTCTGGATAAATGCAATGTAGAGGCAAGTTACAATGATTTCAGGTGTGGTCTGAAAATACTTGTCCGAATTCTAAAATCTAATAGTATACGTAACATAGAATTTATTTATATCATAATGAATCTCAGAATATTTATAAACGATTTAAATCAGAGCGAGTCAACGTAATCTTAATAATATTCGGGAATTCGGATTTTCAAAATTTAAAAGAAATAGTTTTAGAAAACATTTTAATGTTTTCCACTTCATGGTCCTCCTAAATTCATATTGAACTTCATATTTAGTGCCTTTTTTATTATCTATTAAATATAAATTTAGTTTTAATGATTTTTTTTTTATTATTCGTTGTTTTTTATTTTATTATTATTTTTTTTTTAAATTTTTTTATTGTTTGTTGTTTTATTGTTTTTTTATAGAAATCGTCGTTATTTATATAATAATGGATGGCAACATATTTGTAGACGATTAAATTCCAAGCGAGTCAACTTAATCTCCACAATATTAGTGAATAGGATTTTTAAAATTTAATAAAATATTAAGCAAGTAAACTTAATCTTAAGTACAATATTATTTATTTTATTCTTTTCACCAATAAAGTACTATTAATTGTTAAAAAAACATAAAACTTTTAAACAGAAAACCAATTTAATAGAAAAGAAATTTGAACTCATTGTGACGAGTGGTTCTTTTTTTTACAGCATTTTGTAATTGGGACTTTAATTATAATCACCTTGTATATTATCATGCATATCATATTATTATCAAATTTTTTTTATAGCAAAATATAATTATATTTTTAACATAATACTATCACATTATAAAATGAATAAAATTATACATGCAAGTAATTTAATTTTATTTAAAATCCCAAAATAAAAAATTTCTATGGAAGCTTTATGATAATTTTTAGTGTAGTACCAATTTATATTTATCCTGAAAATTATGCATGCAAATAATTTAATTTTAATCAAAACCCCAAACTAAAAAAGCGTTATGGTAACTTTTTAGTGTAGTACCAATCTATATTTATGCTTAAAATTATGCATGCAAATAAATTAAATTTATAATAAATTGTAAAAATGATAAATTAATATAATATTTGATAAATTAATTTTAATCAAAACTAAAAACGGCGTTATGGTTACTAAAAATGCGCTTTTAGCGTAGTACCAATCTATATTTATCCCAGCATAAAAACCACCCAAAGGTCGAGCAACAGCAAGAAGTTGATAAAAACCAGAATCTCCTCCAGACAAGGAAGAAGAAGAGGCATGCCTCCGATAACTGTGACCGTAAGTGATGACGGAGCCCCAAATCCTCCAGAAACACCCCCAGGATGAAGCAGCGCCCAGGGGCTTCCGAGCCCAAAATGACCGGGGCTCAGAAAAGGAGGTTGCAAATAAAATCGAAGCAGAAGAGCGATGAAATGCTGATAGTTGCTCCTCTAACCTACTTGGGAAGTAAAGTGAAAACGTGGCTTCAAATAGCAGAAAAGAAATAGATAAGTCTTATTTCCGGATGAACGTGTTGTAGAGGTAAGTTACAGTGGTCAGGTGGGTTCAGGTGGGAGTCTAAAAATACTTGTCACAATTCTAAAAATGAAATAGTTTACGTGACACATAATTTATTCATATAATAATGAATGGCAACATGTTTGTAAACGATTAAAATCAGAGCGATTCATCTTAATCTTAATAATATTAGGGAATTCGGATTTTCAAAATTTAAAAGAAATAGTAAAGCAAATAAAAGTTTTGGCTTCGAATATTTTAATGTTTTCCATTTCATGGACGTCATACATTTATATTGAACTTCATATTTATTGCCTTTTTTGATTATGATCTATTAAATAAAAATTTAGTTATCATTAATGAAATTTTTTTATTGTTGTTTATTTAAAAATCTGGGCCTGAATGGCCAAGTGGCTAGCGCTCTGGTGTTCTGTACCACGGATTCGTGTTCGAGTCCCGGCGGTGCCATGGATGTTTGTAGTGTTAGGAACCCACTTTAAACCATATGTCCCAGTCTCTATAGCGCGTTGGGCTTAGGGCTGACAACCCTACCAATAAAAGAAAACAACTCCCATCTAGAAATCTGCCAGCGAGCAGATGGCTTGTCCCACCATCGAGCTATAGCGCTAATGATGAGGAGGATTGCCATCCTCCATACTAATATTTTTATATTATTTTATTTTTTTCTACTTTCTTAATAGACCGCGACCAACTGCTGAAAGTAGATTTCGAATCACTAGAAACATCCATGACGCCGCCGGGTCTCAAACCCGAAAACTGAGGCATTGAGGCCAGAGGGCTAGTAACTCGCCCATCTGGCCCCAGCCAATTATTTACCAGTAAGAAATCAATTCGCAATAATTTTTTCATTCATTCGCATCCGATTTTGAGAGCGTTACTATTGGGCCATAATTGCTAATATGCAATGATACGTTAACTGATGGGATATTAGTATGTCCACCAATTATTCTTCAGTGAGGTATCATCACTTTTACTCACATAATGCTATATTTAATTTTCCTGAATTAAAAATTCCAATTTAAGGCCCAACATCCATTAAAAAAACAAACAGCAACTCATTATAGTTCAAAAGCCCGTTGTCTTGCAACCGAGAACCACAATCAATAAACACCTTCTTATATTAATATGTACACTAAAAGTCTTGCCAGGTACAGAGGAGCGTGTATTATTAATAAAGGAGGGGGCTTCTGTCGCAGCTCCTGAAAACTCATTATCCGGCACATTAATCATGAAGCCTACATTCTTAGGAGCTTACATCGTAAGGTTTTAATTTTACGTATTATAGCTTTATCATCTTTTCGTATCCGATTGACAGATATAAAACGAGTTTTGATGACGGTTGAGGTTGGTGAATTTGTGCCTCGACCAGCGAATAATATTTGACGAATGTTTGAATTTAGTTGTTTAATAAATTGCTATACGTTAATTTAGGGAACAAATTTTTGATGAGGTTCTGTTCAATGGCGAATTATTCTTTAGAAAACTTAATTTCTTTTTCTAAGATTACAAATTTTTAAATGAAGAATGAGGTTGTTGATGAAAAGAAACTTCCTTTGTATTTACTTCAATAGAACAATATTTGATGATTTTTAAGTGTTATTTGAAGTTAACTCTCATACCGAAATGGATGCCCAAACAATTTATTTCATGACGGTACCTGAGGTTGATGAAGTTGTTTTATGAATTCTCGACCAGCGGAACATTATATGATGGCGGTTGAGGTTATTGAATTACGTCTCGAAAAATAACATTATATAATTTTTTTTATATTTTTGTTGAAGTTGCGCCTCGACCAGCGAACACTAGTTGATGACGGAATTTGAGCCTTGTTGTTGAAGTTGCGCCTCGACCAGTGAACACTATTTGATGACTGTTGATTGTTGAAGTTGCGCCAGCGAAGATATGCTGTCGGATAGAGCCATGTCAACTTCAATCTGGCTATATTTTATTTCCACTTGTATACTTTCGCATTTTAATTTATTTCATTAAGTTATCTATATAATAAAAATAATGATTATGGTAATTCCCTTACTTTTTTGAATTAATGCCACAAAAGAATTTTGTTGTAAAATCCATAATTCCTTCATCATACCACATTATTATTCAGATCCTAACTTACTTACACTTACTTATACTTAACACCTTGTACTTACACTTTAATGTATAAATTTTTGTTCTGTAATTAACTTAGATTAGTTTAACTTATATTAATAATTTACATTGACATTTGTTCCACTTGTTATTAGGTGGATCATTCCCACTTGTATAATTTCGCATTTTTATTTAGTTCAGAAAATTGACTATATAATTAAAACAATGATTATGGTAATTCATTTATTTTTTGAATTAATATCACAAAGGTATTTTTTTTTCACTTATTCTAAAAAATACATAATTCCTTTATCATTATCTCTAAAATTTTTCAAATGCTAACTTAATTAGACTTTGTTTTTTACTTACACTTTAATTTATTTCAAAATTTAGCTATATAATAAAAAATAATTCATTTATCCATATGTTTAACTGCATTAATAATTTATATTAGCATTTAAAATGTGAAGTTTCCTTTGATCACTTTTTCAGTGAGATTCATTGCCACTTGTATAATTTCGCATTTTAATTTATTTCAGAAAGTTATTTATATAATAAATGTAATGTTTATGGTAATTCATTTATACATTCATTATCCATTTTTTAATATGATTATTAATTCAAAAATAAATGAATTACCATAATCATTATTTTTATTATATACCCAACTTGCTGAAATAAATTAAAATGTGAAATTATACAAATATCAATAATCACTTGTCATTAGCGTCGACCATTGCCATTTGTATAATGCTTAGCTATGTAATAAAAATAATGATTATGGTAATTCATTTATTATTTGAATTAATACCACAAATGTATTTTCTTGTAAAATCCACAATTCTTTCATCATATCTCCCAATTATTCAAACCCTAACAAATTGTTTAATTTAAAATAATGCTTCGTTGCTTTATTTTTTTTTTTACATCTGAAAGAAAATTATGAATTGATTTCAATAATAAATGTATTTTTCAACACAACAAATTAAAAATTCGAATTAAAAAAAAAAAAAAAAAATTCTACTATAACAATAAAAAAAGGAAGGCACGAATTACATTAGTAATTTTTTATCCCCATTTTGCTATTCCCTTAATTGAAGTTCAGTTTTAAAAGAATTTTGTCATCCATTTCAACACTTTACTATAATTGAATTGTAGAGAAGTATTTTCTTTTACTTAAGTTCTCATTTTGTTAGTAGATCGGGCCGGAAACCATTTTTTTCCCTTCAGAAAAGCTTCGAAAATTAAAACATTTTTCTCGTGAGAGGTGGAACCAGAAAATAGTTTTTATTGTTAGACATTTTTTTATTCTGAAAAGAAGGAAAGCGAAATTGCTTTGGTTCTTTGAATTAACAACAGAGAATTGTTTCGTTTGAAAATATATCATAAAGTAAAAGAAAAGAGTTGTATTCTTTTAAAATGATTTTTAGAATGTTTTGTTCTTTTTGTTTCCATGTTCTCTAAATGGTTCGCTATTTCTTTTACAAAAACTGAAATTCGTATTGGTTTGTTGTGGGGTTTTCATTAGTGTGGTGAATATGCAAATTAATCCATCTTGCATGAGATGCAAAGGGAAAAATAAAACTACAAATTGAGTAAATGAAGTGTTTCACAGATTAACTTCAACTATTGCTGTTTTTCGCTTTAAAGCTATTGTTTTCAAAAGTTTCAAAGCAGGTCTCTATTTTGCTCCACTTTTAATTTCTGGCATAATATTCAAGAAAAAAAAAGAATCTCTGCTTTTAAATAGCGGTTTTTGCACATTTCAATAATTAATTAGATGGCATATCATATTTTTTTCTGAATGATCTCTTGATATATGGGGTGCACATAAATAATTAATTCCGTTAATTAATCACTAAAGTATTCTTAAAAATATAAATCAACAACAAAAAAAATTAATTGATTAAATCTATTTAATATGCCAAATAAAAAAATAATGCATGAAATAAAAACTGAATAAAATGAAATGAATAAAAATTGAATTGTTTAACATATATTTTAACATTTCTTTTACAATGTTTTTCTGTGTACTTCGGAAAAAAAAAAAATTCTTTCCTTTAAAATTAAAATTTATTAAAGATATTTTAATAAAATTTAAACCACTAAGTTCAATAAACCTTATTTATTTTTATTTATTTTGCGATAAAAATACTCTAAAATAAAACAAATGTTAATGGAATCACTTGCATGCAATAATATAAGGTAATTTAAATGTTTTATTGCCTATATTAATTAAAAACTCTTGATAAATATGTTTATTATTATTGTCTGGCTTTTTACCAAGTAGTGCTCTAAACCAGCTTTAGTAAATATGTCACAAAATACCTTAAGTTGGTCTACAATTTTCTCTAAGCGACTGGCTCATATTGAAGCCAATATAGTCGAGTCTTACTATGCTCTAGAACTCTGGTAAAACACAACAATGCCTCTTGTATAACATTAAATAAATATTCTATATTAACAAAGTTAAATTTTTTTTGCTAAACGGCAAAAGTTTTTCTTACAAATATACCATTTTATTTATAAAAGAATTCTTATATAACTTATATTATTCTTAAAGAACTTCGTATTTTATTAAAAAAAAATTATTTTACAAATATATCTTCTTATTTATAAAGAAGATATATTTATAAGAAGAAAAATATTCGCCGTTTAGCAGAAAAAAGTTTCTAATGATTAATTAGATTGTATATCATATTTTCTATGTTTTTTTCATTGATATCTAGATATATGTGGCGCACATAAATTATTAATTCCTTTAATTAATGACTAAAGTATTTCAAAAATAATAATTGATCAAATCCATTTAATATACCAAATAAAAAATAATAATGCATGAAATAAATCTGAATAAAATAAAATGAATAAATTTATGAATTGTTAAGCATAATATTTTTAACACTTCTTTTATGATATTTTTCTATGCACTTTGGAAAAGAAAGGAAAAATTCTTTCCTCAAAAGTGATATTTATTAAAGATATTTTAATAAAATTTAAACCACTAAGTTCAATAAAACTTGATTATTTTTGCGATAAAAAATACTCCAAAATAAGTGAATTGTTAATTGTTGGTCGAATGCATACAATAATATAAGGAAATTCAAAATTTTTATTGCCTTATCTTATTAAAAAATGTTAATAAATAAGTTGTTATTTTTGTTTAGCTTTTTATCAAATAGTGGTCTAAGCAAGCTTCAGTAAAGCATGTCACAAAATAAGATGAGCTACAATCTTCTTCTCAAGAGACAACTGCCTCATAGAGAAGCTAATATAGTCCAGTTTTACTATGTTCTAGAACTCTAGTAAAACATAACCATGATTGTTGCATAACATTAAAAAAATGTTCTACATTAACAAAACCCTAATGCTCACCAGTGGCGCACTTTGCCACTGAGCCATGAGTCGAGCCTATAAATAAATTAAATTAGATAAGGAATTCTAAAAAACATTCTTAACTATTAATTATAACATGTCTATACAATTAGAAAGAAATTTTAATTACTCTTAAATATTTATAAGTTTAATAAAAAAAGTTTAAAATGTTGTGAATAGTTTAAGCAAGTAAATGGAAAATCTTTCTAAAAATATTCTAGAATTTTTAATAATATATTTGCCTGGCTCGTGTTTTTCTTTTATTTCTTTTCTTCTAACGGTGGTAACGTGCATTCGGTCTGAAATTCAATTCGATGGCAGCTTTGTTGTAGACATTGTTTCAAAACACGATTCAATGGCGTTTGTGATGTTCAGCATCTTGCCTCGTAAGTCGGCCTGTCGGTAACAGTTTTCTGGGTTTTCTCCCATGCGATATGTAAATTTTCTAACTCATACCCCCTAAAAAGTCCTCCCGGAAGGCATTTCGTACCTTCTTCAGCATCACGGAGCCAAGTCAGACTTCTACCTACGGGTGCTCCATCCTGATGGCCTAGCGTTCTGGCGTTCGGGGCCACAGGTTGCGAGTTCCAGAGCCGGTAGTGCCATAGATGTTTGTAGTGGTCCGGCTGACAAACCTACCCCGTTAAAAAGGCATTGTCACGAAGCCATGTCAGACTTCTATCTACGGGGTCTCCATAACAACAGAAGCCGCTCTTTGCCCTCCATCCATGAGTAGATCAATCACGGGAAGTCCGTCCTGCACTGCAGCACACTGAGGATTAGACAAAAAACAACAAAAATATAATTTTCGTGTTCTTAACTTCAAAACATGGAGAAATACCATAATAATTTAGTATTCACATATATTCAATATTATCCAAAACTCACAACCCCAATTTCTCATCTTTATACAGATATTTTTATGTTATGTAAATTTAATAAACAAAACAACTTACAGAATACCATAATAAATAACATCATAGATAAATAAGACTATATTAATGTATTCCAACAAATTTTTTTTGTGTACAACGCATAAAAATACTTATATAACTACTTCTTACTTAAACCTACTGCTTTTATTATTATAACAACAACTATTATAAAGAAACATCCTATTTCCTTATGTAATATGCATCTTCAATTATTGGAAATTGTCTGAAAAAGCCAATGCATAAGTTTTGGTATTGTTTGCATAAACTACAGCAAATCTGCATACATTTGGTTTTCTCTTTGAAATAGTTAACTCCTAGGCTTTAAAATATGCAGTTTTGCGTCTTTATAAATTTCAGAAAATACTAAATTTTACTCAAGATTTACTGAACATCAGATTAATTTTGTCTTAACACTTCTGACACCAAGAACTGAATTTTATATGAACGACACTTAGCTGGGGGCTATATTCCAAAAAAAAAAATTAATACTCAAATAAAAGTGAATTATTTATTTTTCAAGGATTATTTTTAAGGATAATTTTTTTCATAACAAAAGTTTAAGTAAATTTCTTAAAAATAGCCCACGATGAATAATTGTTTGATATTATAATTTATATATGCATTATTCATGTAGTAAATAAATAAAAATTATGAACAGGATCTTTCTTGGTTTATTTCAACGTCTTAAACTCATAAAAAAATATTTATTTTATTTATCTTTATTTTTAAGATTTATTCATTAAATACAAAAAGTAACATATCTGAACTGTAAATAAAATAAATATAAAGATATTTCCATCTCATGATCTAGAAACTGCGTGAAAATAAAAGAAAATGCATATCATCTCATTCGCGCTATTCTAATAATTGAATCAAAGATGTACTCTGTATGTATATAAAGAAAAAAATTCTATGCTTTTTATTTATTCGTTTATTTTTTTTTTTATATTATGTTCTCAAAATATATATTGTGTTTGTTGCATGTTAAGATCAGATTAGAAAAATTAAGAACATTTAAAAAAAAGTAGTGCAATAAATTTTTTTACTATATATATAAAAATGTTAATCGAATGCAAAATAAAAAAAAATTTCATTAAATTGAAGTATAGATAGTAAGATTATGTTAATATCATAGATCTATCAAAAGATTTAAATATTCTGTACAAAAAAACTTAATAGATCAGAAAAAGATATAAATTAATAATAGTTATATTAGTTTCTGCTGCCCTGAATTATTACAAGACAATAAAAAATATTTATTTATTTATAAGGTTAACTATTCTGTTTAAATAATAAAAGTATTGTGTTGTTTCTTATCCACTTGGTAAAAAGCGCAACACCTTCCCACGAACCCATGTAGTCTCCTGGTTGAAGGGAAAGGAGGCGGTTGCTGTTGTAATGAAACACCCGTAGTAGTAGTCTGACTTGGCTCCGTAACACTGATTTTTTTTTTCGAACCACTACAAACATACATGACCCATCCGCATCGATTCGAAACTTATGACACCTGAACTATCAGGCTCTGAAAACTTTTTGTTTTACAGCACATAATCCAAAAAGAAATGGATAAACTGTAAGTATCTGGGGTTTTTTAAACCAGAATTGCTGGTATCCGTCTTTGAACCCTCTACGAATATTTTCTAAATATTGTTCATAATCTTCCTTATACTCTCGCCTTCCCCTTACTTTTATTAAAAAGCCTGCATCCTTTCCAAAGGCACACGAGACTACTATCAAACCCATTGATAGTTGCTCTCCTCTAGGTATCATTTACTTTCATCATTGCCGGACACTGTTGCAATTTCCATTGTCTATCCTTTTTTTAAAGTAATGTCACCATCAGTAGTCAGGTAGCGTGAATACAATTAGGACATGATTAAGGTTCTAAAGTGAATTCGCCCTTATAAAAGCTGATCAAAAATATTTAAGGATTAATAGGTCAAATACTTTATGAAGTAATTAAAGTATTAAAATATGTATAAGCTAAAAAGACGTTTTTGATTAATTTCATAAATCGTTGAAGCTTTGTTAATCGACTCTCTAAGTTTTAATTTTATCTAGCTAACTTTAATTTCCTTTTTTGAAACGATGAAAATGGGAAAATTATTTTGCATAATAAACTTGTTAAAGTACTGAAAAGATCATATCCGTGTTCATTTTTATGAAAACTTGTTGAAACTTTATTTATATTGTTTTTAAAATTTTATTTGTTTATTTTGTAGAAATTTTTAGTTTGTTATTTTGTAGAAATTATATTTGTTTATGTTATGCTTTTATCTTTAAACAAAACAAAGCTTCATGAAAAACCAATAACATCCATTAAAAAATATTAAAAATAAAACTTAGATTACCTTATACCACTACCCACGTTTCTTGCCAAGTTTGCAGGAAGAACCAAAAAGGTTTAACAAGAATCGATTGCAGTTATTTATCATTTACTTATGAATTAAAACAATGTTAATTAAATTGACACAAAACACGTGTTTCACCTCAAACACTTCCAACAATCTCAATGTAAATTATTTCGGCGGTCTTTTTGCAGCCTTCTTTGAAACAATTTCCCAAATCATATTATAAAGAGGATCTAAAAGATCAAATCAGGCCGAATAAATTTGAACTGCACGAATACCACATATTTTCGGCACGAATTTTCATATTCTTTACAAGATTCTTTAATTCTCCGAAAGGTTTTGAGTTTAATAAGCATTCTATCTCGCAGTTAATCGAAATTACCAGAAAGTGCACACCACCAGAATGATCAAAATGAAGGTGGAAATAAAAAAAATTAACGAAAATTCATTTGCTTTCTTTTGCAACCTCGGTTTTTGGGAAATAATTTTTAAATGAGAGGACTTTTAATGAAGATTCAGTAGTCAGCATTTGCCTCAAGGCTAAAAGTGGGATGCTTTAGTTTGTGTTTATCGAATTTTGGTGGGAAATAACAATTCAGGCTGTGTTTTTGTGTTTTTATTTCTTTCAAACTAATTTATCTGGGTTTGTTGAAACTCAAGTTCAAAAATAAAAATTTTTAAACTTGTAGTGGATGACACTTGATGTTAATACAGTTTTTTCAAATATTAATTCATTCATTAAATTTAATAA
>BPLR01017357.1:0-102834 GCA_021605095.1 Caerostris extrusa
TACATAATATCTTCTTCTTGTTATATAGTATAGAACTTAGTCAAAAGATTTACAAATTTCAATGGGAAGCCTCATAACATATCACTTATTTCTCAATACACTCAGCTTCAGTAATCGAGACTGCACTCAAAACCAGGTAAAAGGAAAATGTGGAATCACTGAATAAAACTTACACTACAAAATAATCAAAGTTCATTTATAATGTCTTGGAAGAATACTTATCGTTAACAGATATGAAAAGAAATGGGTACGTTTTAAGAATCTGAAACTAAAAAATTTCTGAATGGTGTAATCAGCTGTAACTTTTTAATTGTAAGAGACTTTGACTTTCTATCTCTTCTTGGGTAAGATAAAATAGATTTAAGCAACAAGCAACCTTCAAAGATGAACCAGAATCATACAACAAAAAAATAATCAGCACTCCAGAAAAAGACTTTGATTTTTTCTTCCTTTTCTTATAATTTTAACTATCAGGAAGGTCTTCTTTTCCATACAACCGTGATTTAAAAGCTTCTACATTGGGAATGTGTGATGTTGAACAAAGGGAAAACCAAAAACTAACTCTAATCATATTTTAGTTCTTACATTATTCATATTGGGTAATGTTTCTTTTAATGTAAGCAAGAGAAGCCATGCCTTCTCAGTAAAATTAGTGTAGTCTGATATTACACTTAAATATGTTTAAAAATTTAATTTTAGGTTTCTTTTTTTTTTTTTTTTTTTTTTTTCTTCAGACTTAGATTATGTTTTGCTTGTAGATGAGCTGGAATAAGAATATATTAGGCAAAACTGTTGCAAAAAGGTGCAATTTATGCTGTCACATGAATTGTGTAATATAGAAAAACAAATGAATTAATCAAAATCTTCATTATACATTTTTCTCTGAATTTCCTTTACTTTTATCTACTACTTTATATAAAAAATTGTTGCGTTTTTAAATGAAAATAAATACTTTAAACTTTCAAAGTATAGTACACATTTTGAAAATTTAGTTTCTAAACATAAAATGTATGTTTATAAGTGTTTAATGCAAAGTTCTTGGGAATATTTTTCTGTGAATTTGTTTAAATAATATTGTATTCGAGAGCAAAATATATTGATTAAACAAAATGTAAAAAGATTAATTTGTTATTAACATTTTGTTAGAATTGTCACTATTAAAAATATTCCACATATTATTAATCTAGGTCTTTATTGTTTGTTTAAGTAAAAATTTTATATTCAATTCATTCTTTGTTGTGCTTCTTCCAAACAGCATTTTAAAATCTATATAATCTAGGCATTTTATTCAATTGAAATGTTATACATTAAATTATATTGAACGAAAATAATTTGGTCGAATTACTTTGATTGTTAGATCTTCGCTATTGCTTCCACCATTATATCAATTATTCATATAAAGTCGATTAGTGCTTGAAGTAAATTAAAAAATTAATTAGTTAAATTTGTAAGGAGAAAATAAACAGTAATATCATCCTTGTAACTTTTAGACTTGTAAAATAATGCCATCGAAATAAACAATATCCAAAAAACTTTCAAAAATTTATATTTTAAACTTTGAAATTTCATTCATTGAAAGCATTCCGCAGTTGAAACGATTTGGGAAGATGATTCTTTTCACCCATCCACGTAAAATTTCCTTTTATCAGAAACCTGTGAGATTTGCCCCATTGACGTCAACTCAAAATTTTCCATTTTTTATTTTTAAAATCGCAATCATATGACCACGCGATTAATAAATTCTATAAATAATTTATTACTTAGCGCAATTAATGGTTGTTTAATTGCTTACCGGCTAATCTATAAAAAAGTAATTACAAAAATATTAAATTTTTATTTGTCAACTCTTCAACTCAAAGATTTGTTATATTTCCTTCTTTTTTCCTTTTTTGTCTAAGCGTAAATATCATCACAGTTGTTGTTAAAAGTGGTGTAAATATTGTGAAATGTTAATATATTACTTGCCAATTTAATCAATTTTGATAATAAATGATTTAACAGATTTGTAATTTTTATAAGTTTATAAAAAGTTTCCCGCTTTGAGTGAAGTTTTTAAGATATAATTAAAAAGTTTTAAATATTGTTCAGTTACAAGGCACTAAAAGTGCAAATTATGTTAAAAAAAGAACTCTTGAAAGTTTATTATCTTTTATTAAAAGCTAATCCAGGCACTCTTACCTTCTTGTCTATGCAGTTTACATCTTTTAGTATAGAAAATTATATTGAAATTCATTAATTATATATTTATTTAGTTGTTAATCCTCTTTACTGTGTTTCAGCATTAGGGCATATAATAATATAAAATCCTTTCTTTTTATTTCAAAATCTATTTGCAAAAAAATTCCAAAAGCGGTGACCAAACGGCATCTAGGAGATAGCTAGTTGAATAAAACCTACTGCTAACCTTTTAAGCCAAAACACCTTTGGTAATGATGGCCATATTTAATAGTATTAATGTAATACAATTCCAATTTATACTAAAATGAAAAGATAAGATGGTTTATTTTAATTGATGTTAAAAAACTTTCGGTTTATTTTAATCCACAATATATATGGTTTAATGTTTTATTAAGCAGTAATTTAGATTGCTAGGTATATTTAGATTGAAAAGAAATGGGCTAAACTAACAGGCTAATTTGCTCCAATCAACCATTCTTTTAGACTAAAAGTTATTTTAAATAAAAAATAATAATATTGAAGGAACCCATTGAGGCAAATGATATCTTAGAGAAATTAAATACCCTCAACACTCTTTTAAAGAAGAAAAATCATTTATAATTTTTTTGAATAATATAATTTAAATCCCCCACTGTATATATATAGAGAGAGAGAGAGATCACAAAAAAGCAGTTCAAGATGTATGTACTAATCTGCTGTCAATAGGAACCAAACCATCAGATGCCTTCTTCAACATATATTCTACTTTTATATAATCATAAAAGATTATTTGAAATATATTAATAAATTATTGTATATTGACAAATAAAAATATGTAACACAATTTACGTTTAAATGAATTTGTTGAATCATTTGAAATGCATTTTAATTTTCTTTTCGTTGTAGAACTAAAAATATTTGCGCTTTATTACCAACATGCCATCATTAGCATGCTAACCATTTATATGTTAGACTTTAATGCTTACCAAAGTTAATGCAAGAAATCTGTCACAGACATATGGTTAATATGTAAGTACTAAATATTTTCTGAGTCTAATTTGAAAGCTTTTGATGTAAAATTAACTGCCTTTAAAACAAAGAAACTTTTTTGTACTATTCATAAATGATCTTTTTATATTTTTTAGATAAGTTTTGAGAATAAAATAATCTTATTATTAATCTTTAAAGATTTATGCAAAATTAGAATTTAATTTAAATTATTTGAAACCAAATGTTTCAAACTTTTCATTACTCCTTAAACTAAACCTTAGTCAATATATCCATTACATATATGCAGATTTGAAATGGTTATTATTTTCTCTCAGTGATTTGGTAGTTACATCCCAATGAGATTCATAAACGGTAATATTTATATATACATTTCGCTTAAATGTAAAGCAACTCCCCCAGAGTTTCAGTGCATGTCTTTAAACTTTTATATTAATAATCAAAATCTATTATAGTATTTCACCTATATTGTAATAACTCATATTGATTTATATAATATTAAATTTATACCAACAACATTACTGAATGTTAAAATACAATAATAATATAGGTAAGCAGCTTCAACGGTATACTTAGAGTTTGATTATGTGTTTCCCTCCATAAAATAAGGTAGGTTTCACCTTCAGGATCGAAAACAGTCCTTAGACAAAGCCCAGGATCCTGTGGTAGTAGGTCTGAATCACACTCTCAAACCATAAGCAAAATCTCAAGTATCAACAGTATGAAAGAGGAAGCATCTTCTGTGGTTGTATATGCCTGAAGTATCACTAATGAGTAAAATGTTTCATGACTGTAGCTAGACCTAATGTAGAGGTAGGAATAAATGTTAGTTGATCCAAACCTCAAACAATCCAAAAGCTATATAAAAAAAAAAAAAATCTATCCTTCATTCTTAACTATAAAACTTGAAAACTTCATTTTCACTAAACTTTTCTAATTTATAGATACATCCTGAAAATCCAAAAAAATATTCTTATAAAAATATGCCTTAAATCTATATTTTGTTTCCAGTATCCCTTTTTTTTAATAGTTGAAATATCAGTCCTAAATCAGAATAAGTTTTTACAGACAGTTATGCAAACTTAAAATAAAATATTCAAAATAGAAAATAGAATCTATGTTTCCAAAGAAAAAAGAAACTTTCCAGTTTAGTCTTTTGTAATCCTTAATAATTTGATATGTGTTGAACTTCCAAATAACCGACTATAGCTCAGTCAAATATATAAGAGCCAAACATTGCTTCCACAAAAGAGTACAGCAAGCTCCTCAGGTGGAGCTGGGAACACCCTAGTGCAGCAAACACTTATAAAATACAATTCTTTTCTAGTAAACTACGTTACAACTAATAAATACAGAATCTATCCCCAGCGGTAATATTATAAATTATGCCAGTTGTAGACGAATTCTTTTCTTTAAGAATGTCCAGGTTATGATTCTGAAACCATATTAATTAAAACCACAAAAGTGGATAAAGTGCCAAAACACACATCTAAGTAGCTTGATCACTGGCAAATTCAAACAAAATGCAATAAAATAAAAAGCCAAAATAGGTTGAAGTAAAAGAATATAATTTATTCTTTTTTAATGTATTAAACTTGAACTATAATATACCACTCTGTCTCCTGTAGTGAAACCCCATAATCACTTAAATAGTTTAACTTCTACCTTAAAGATCTTAACCCAACCAATATAAGAACTGTAGAATGATATAAAATAGTTTTTAGTATTTAAATCATTATAAAAGAATGGCTTCAATCAGCTCTGGGGACTTGACGCTCTTCAATAGTAATGTTCTTTTTTTTCAGAATACTTTTTTACAAACCTGGTGTTTGTAGTAGAGAGTATAGTAAAAAAAGAGAAAACCATCTGTATACATAATGGGAACATTAAGTGTGTGGAAACAAACTTCCTGTAAGATTATGTTTCCCATGAACAGGTAAATCTTTTTTCCTTTATTTCCTTTTCAAACAAACCTCCAATTTAAAAATCAGTTATCTCATTTTCCATTTATATAATCATGGACAGCTTGAGCACCCAACTTATCCCCAAGTGGCGTCTCACACAATATGTTAGAGATACAGACTTCATATCTTTCTTTTAAATGAAAACCAAGGATCCAAATATTATTTCTATCCTGTATTATTAAATTTTAATTTAATTCTGGAGAAACTGAGTACAAACTATAACAAAGGCTTTATGGAAATGTGTGTAAAACAACCCAGGATCTAAATACATTTGAACTCAGACCCAAAGAAATTCTAAACTGCCAAAACAAAAGCTATTATAAAGCATATTAATCCTTAGATTTATTTACTCTTTTATAATGATATTTTGTAAATTATTATAAAGACTTAAATAAATTCATTTTTTGAAGAACAAAACAAAATAATACAACTCTTAGGTGTGATGCTGGAGAAAGTCCAACTATAGATGTACCCATCTATAATTTAAAATATAAAATGAAAATCGCCTTATAAAAATTTGAATAGAAAGGAAATTTATAAGTTTCATTTTTCACCTCAAAAAAAAAGATTTCAACTAATATATTTATTATATAAAAACAAACTGATACGTAATGTCTTCAATCAATTTATCGCATTTAATACTCTCCCTTCCAGTGTGTGCAGCTGATGGGTGGATCATTCTTGTATAAAAGTGAGGTGAGGTCAAATAGTGGCAATTCTCCGCTTGACCAGTTGAAGTGAAGGGACAAGCAGATGCCTAACCAATATAAAGAAAAAGATAAAACAAAATTAATCGCATAATTAAAAAAAACTAAAAAATCGAATCAAAAGATAACCAAAAATTAACTAACTACAACCTAAACCATGTCTATAAAAGAAAAATAAATCTAATAAAAGTCACAATATGAAAGTGTTGAAAGAAATGAATAACAAAAATATTTAACAAAATCATTTCTACAAACTGAAATATAAATTGAATTTCCTATTGTGAAAATAAAATCTTTCGCAATCAGTATCAGTGACTTTCAGATTCATCCATATTAGATTTACTTGGTATCTTGTAGATTTTCGAAACAGAATTTCAAACGCAAAGTAGGATCTGTGGACTAATCATAGCGTGAGAAAATTCTAAACTTCTGTAATCAATTAATGAGTATAAATGTGAATTATGCCCACTGATCTTTAAGTACAAAAATTACTAGCTAGATATATGGAAGGTCATAGACAGAAATAATTGAAAGTTTTGCAATGAACGATTCACAAAAACGTAAAGCCCTTTGTAAGATCTCAAACTCTGTCTGCATGATATCACCTGAACCCAGAAAAAATTGCACAACTGCAGCTTCTGTAGAAAACTTCTTACTAAGCGTATGTCATTGATTATGCATTTAAAAAATCATGCTCATGGCAAATTGTTGTGTATGAAATGTGGTTTTTATGTGCACAAGTGAGACAGGAATACTCTGATCATGGAAAGAGCATGTCAAAGACACAAAAAATCATGAACAAATTATGTGCAAAAAGGGTATGCGCCGCCAGCAGCATGATCAGCATATGATACATGACAAACATTCATGTGTTATGTGTGGGTAACATTTTCTACAAAAAAATAAATGCAAAACATCAGCAGACAATTCATGGCCAAACAGTTTAAAGAAATATCAGGTGTGGAACTTGCAGTAAATCATTTATTCGCCCATTACATTTGTAAATACATGAACGTGAAATGCATACTGGAGAGAAGCCTGTGACACTCATGTTTCACACTGTGAAAAAGTTTTTTCAACTGAAAGATCACACCACAAACACCTGGAAGACTGCAAGTCATGTTTGCAAGCGGTAAATGATGGAAAAAGTTGAATTAGAAAAACCATTTTTAGTTCCACATGTGGTGCTACATTTTTTTCAACAGCAGAGCCTCTCTCCTTTCACCGTCCTGTGAAATTCTTCATATACCTGGAAATGCTCTAAAATGTCCCTCATTGATTGATTACAATACAAAGTGTAAAGCAAACATGAAAGGCACATAGAGCGTCACATGCAAATATTAAACGATATGTTTGTGAAATTTGTGTATAACTTTTCGGGCTTTAGCAACTTTGAAAGAACATGCTTTATTTGTTCATTCAGAAAATAGAGATTTTGCTTGTGATGTATGTCAAAAGGCTTTAAAAAAATAGCGGATTACAAACGACATTTGAGAATTCATAGTGAATTGAGACCGTATAAATACCACTGTAGCGAGACTATAAGATTGTCTCATTTGAAGGCGTCATATGGCTGCTGCTCATTGTATGACTATTAGAAAAAAGTTCAGATGCTAAAAGTCTTGAAATTTGTAAAATAGAAACAAACAAAAGTGCAGCTAAATCAAAATCGATTCCTCAAAAAATTTCAAAGGCTGATAGAAATTCTATTTTACTGATGAAATAATTTCATTAAACATGCCAAATACAGCTTTTCTTTCTGAAGAACTTTTGAAACAACTTTTGATAAAAATATTATTGTTGACCCATTATCAGCTAAAATGTTGAGAATAACAATGGATACATATATGTGTCTACTGAAGGCATTGAAAATTTTATTGAGAAGAATAATCTAGATATTGCAGCAGACATAGTTTCAAAAAGTCCATTAATGCCAATTTCACAGTCTACAACAGTTTCCATTACTCAAGATTCAGTATCTTTAGATGATCCTGAATTGAATTTGTCACCCAACTATTTTGCTTTTAATTTATCAAGTAGTCCCTTAGGACCCCTGGAAAACATCACTTCAAATTTGCAGCTCCAAAATCAAAATGATACTCCATCTGCACAAGACAATATTAATCGACCACGGTCTCTTCCAAACCTTAGTTCTCACTCCTCAAATGTTGATTCACTTCTCTCTCCTTTTCTTTGTCTAATAATGAACTTGCTTCCACATTTCTTCTTGATAATGATTTGCCCCCATCCCTAGATCACAATAATCCCTCAAAACAGCTTTTTGAGATTCTAACGATATTCTTTCAATGTCAACATTCACTACCAATGGGGATTCCAGCATTCTGGATTGCACTTCAGAAAATTTTTTTAACATTTCTCGAAATTCTGAAATTTGGGATATCCCTAGAGACAGTGAGATAACATCTGCTTTAGATGGTGAAGTTACATCAGATAGTTGTGACAAAATATCATGTATGTCCAATTTTCCATCAAATTCTCCTCTTCCTGGCAATTTAGTATTCAATGATTCCTTATTGAACTATGCAATCGATGCTAATGCTTTTAGTGCAGAAGATTTTGCAATGACATAAGTTAATTTGTACAATATATTAAAAATGTATCAAAGTAAAGTTTTCATGAAAATAATATAATTTTTTTTTAATGTTGTTATTAAAAATACTTTTTGTTTAAATAAATGATTAAAAAAATTCTTATTTGAACATTTTTATTTTTTATCCTCATTCTTTTAACATATATTGAAAACTTCTTAGTTATTTAAATTTCAAATGTCATATTTTTAAACATACTTAACTCTTTTTTGTTCCCTCATCCGGTTGTCTATCCAATCAAGTCAATAAAATTTGCTGTGAAATATATTTGTCTTGATCAGCACTATTCAGAAGATAACAAACTTTTTATCCTTTGATGCATGTAAAGTCTAATGACTATTATTGTTGTTAGAATAGTTTCCCTCTTACAGTTATGAAAGCATGTATTTACATGTAATATTAGATGTGAAAATCTGAATTTATTATACTTTAACTGATGTTGTATTTGAAATTTTAAGCAATGCCTTTTGATATATTGGAATGCATATAAATACAGTGTTTTGTTTACTGAAACATTTTACAGATTTATATGCAAAGCATTTTTTGTGTAAAAGTTTAATGTCTGTTTATAAATAATGAATTAACATAGTTGTTTGCTAAATTATATAGTCTATATGTATAGTTTTTGAATATTTTAGTGGCTTTAAATTTATGAGAAACTTTTTTTATATTCTTATAAACAAATTTTTATGTATTTATGAGAATTTCTAAGGAAAAATATTTACTTAAAGAATCTCAATTATTATATTATTTATTTTTTTGCATTGATTTGATCTCATAAAGATGTGGTTAATCTTAATAAACAAATCTATCTTTTCATTTTGATTAAAATATATGAGTTTAAAAAATAATTGATGTAATAATGGATTAGTGAAAAAAAATTACCTTATTGTGTCAAAGTTTGTTCACTTTTTGTTTTTATGTTCTTGAATAATCACTTTGAGTTTCTTAATTTTTTTTTCATTTGTGTAATAATAATAATGATCTATTTTATTTGTCATTTTTTAAAATTGAAATTAAAAAGAATTCTATTTAAAAGAAAAAATATGTATACAAAATATTCTGTCATTCATATTAATGTATACACTACAAAAATTAAATCATATATGCTATAACTATACTTCAAATTTTGCAATGACATTAAAAAGCAAAAAAATTTATTAAAATAAATTAATTGACATTTTCATTGAAATATCTTTTCTAAAGAAAAGAAATGTATTTAAATGCAAAAACAATTGCTTTATTTTTGTTTATGTGTTAGACAAAATCAATAAATTCTGTTTTAAATAATTTTTTTTTTCTTTTTCCCTCCCTCAGATACTTTAGGAGTATGTGAAGTAATTATTTCTTAACTGGAAATTCATAAAACATAGGGCATAAATTTTCTTCAGTGAATATAAGTGAGATCAAAACATATAATTTAAAAGATCTGAGGGGTGAAATTAATCATAAAATAAATTATACTTAATATGAATTTAAGAATTTCAAAAATGTAATTAAAACAAAGGATACAATGTGAAACATTATTATACAATTAAGTTATGATATTCATATTTCATGAACATTAAGGTAATTTATTCTCTAATATCCCTCATAAAAGTTGAATTGGGGATAAAAAAAATTCGTTATATGTATTAACAATATGAAGGATCATGTTTGAAAAAAAAAGTTTATTTGAAATATTTTTTTAATTCTCTACAGCTATGATGTAAAGGCAATTCTATATATCAAAAGTTTTTGTCATTTTGAATTTAGTTTTTATGTTTTGAAATTTCTTTGTTGATTGAAAATAGTTAATTTATACCTTTTTTGATATTATCTTGATATTGTGGCAGCTCTGGAAATGTTGAACATATATTTAAAATGTTATATTTAAGTTTGATGTTTTACTTTAATATAACAAAGCCTTGGACAAAAGTATAAGGTACTTCTTAAAATATCAAATATTTCGAACCAGTTTTAAAATAAAATGAAACTAAGCTTTTTATCATCGTATTGTTGCTTGAGCTTTATTGTAGCAACAACTATTTTGATCATGCTAAATAGGGATTTGTGATACATCCACATTAATATTTCATATTTCCCAGAGATTCTTAAAATGATGTTTGAATGTTGATGTAACTTTAGCTTTAATAGATTCATGAATACTCAGTAGAATTGAAAGTTGGGAGACTATGGTGCCCTTTATAAAATGTACATGCTTTTGCATTTTATTCATAAATCTTGTGAGATGTGGCATATTGCATTATCATGTTGAAATTTAAGGCTATCAATATTTAAATCAAATACTTACAAATTCATGATTCTAATGACTAAATAAGTTTCTCCCAAATTATCAGGCACTGTGCTGCCCTACATCATTCCATTTTGTTTATTATGTTTTACATTGGATAATATATATTATGGATTATATATTTTCTTTGTTTGTCTCACTTAGAATGCACCATAAATTTGAAAATGAATGAGGAAAAATAATTACAAACCAGCCTCTTGAAAACTAAGTTTTCTTAACAGACTTAAGAAGTATTGTTATTCTGTGAATAATGCATTTATCAGAACTTAGGAATGTTGATCGATCTTTTGTAATCAAGTGCTTGTGAGCTAAGAAGTCCTTTTAACCTAAAATGTTTGCTTTCCATAGAGAATTGCAGTTTTCCTTTTCTTGGTCTTAGTTAGAACTGCTTTTATAAATCTTATTATTGTTACAATCAATGAAGAATACAACTAATGTGAAGTTTTCTTATATTTCCCATGAATTTTCAAATTATAAAGTTGAGCATCGTTATATATGAATTTTTCCTTCTAAAAAATTTGTTGCAGATCTTAAGCCAACAGTTTTGTCTTTTGGCAATCTTAACCTAAGACATTCCAAGTTCATGCAAAAATGAAAGACAAAAGAATTAAAAAAATACTATGCTCTCAAAATTTTGAAAGTTAATTATAATTTGGATTCAAAATCCAAATTATAATTTTTAAAATGACTTATTATTTAATTCGTGGTAAATAATCATTCATAAAATTAAGTTTTTTATCTTCTATGTTGTTTTGTATGGTAAAAAGAAAAGAGTAATAATAAAAAGCATTTTTTTATTTATTATGATTTCGTTTATGCATGTTGCAAAAGTATCAGTTAGATAAACAATTTTCTGCAGATTGCAAAAAAAATTTTTAATTTTTTTTGTATGCGAGTGTAAAATTTTATTTAATCTGAAACTGCTTTATATTTTCAAGGCTACCTCATACTTTTAACCAAAGCTATCTTCATTCATCTGTAGTCTTAGAAATTTTGTGTCATCCCAAAATGTGCTTGGGTTTTCAGAAGAAAAATGTAATTTTGCATTCCTTTTCTAATGTAAACAAATTTGAATGGTTTCTGTAGTATGTTAATGTATTGAATCTCAAAAGATCTGTATTTATGTTTAAGAAAACAATTGTGTAATGCAATTTATAGTAGATAATATTGCATTTAATAGTGTTATATGAATAGTTTCAACCTTTCAAATAGTTGAGTTGTGGAAATAATACTATTCCATTAATTTAGGTATAAATGCATGTCTATTTTTAATTATTGATAATAAAAATATATGTCATAGTTTTCAAAAATCTCATACTTGATTTATCTTGAAAATTTTTCGTTTTAATCCATGGTTTTTAAATATGTTCTGAACTCATTAATTACATTAAAATTGTAATTTAAATAATAAAATTACTAAACTTTTTGGTAAACCTCTAAAAATATATATTTAAATTAGACTTTTTTTGATTACCTTTAAAGAACACTTCTAATTTTCTTTTAAACTTTTCATCACAGTTTTTTCTGAAGTGAGTAATTTTTAATAATGTGAGATTTCTCAATGTGTTTCTTTATTTTAAATATAAATATGAAAAAATTATAATCATCTTGTTCAGATAATTTTTATCTCCTTTGAAAAAGTAATTTTTTTTAATTTGACATCTAGAAAACTAATGCTAACAAATTTCAGATTATAAATAAATAGTCAAAAAGCTAGTCATGCCAATGACATATTTATGATAATTTTACTTTTGTTTTTGTGTTACAAATAAAATATTTAGCTTGTATCATGATTATACATTATTTGGTAATTAACATTCAAGCGAAGAAAAAGCTTCCCGAAAAAATAAATAAAATTTTCATAATTTTTAAAAACAATTTAGATTGTAAAAGAAGCAAAACAATGGGAATAATTATTGGAGGCTTAAGTTTAGTTTAAAATTGAATGACTTAACTAATAATGTCTTCTAAAACTTACATTAATTTACTACATAGTAAAAAGTAAAGTTTTACTTATAGAAAAAGGTTTTGCTTACATAAATAAATAAAAAATGGTTTTAAGGATGCTATTTAAAAAAAAAAATCTTGTGGACTCAACTCAAGTATTTAAAAGGTTCAATATTTATACATAGCTGTGTAAACAAATATTATGCTGAAAAATGTATAATAAATTCTAATTATTATAATTAAGACAAAAGAAATTGTTATTAAACTACTAAAAACTATATTACTTACTAAGTAATTTTTGATTTTAACGATATATATTTTAAATGGCAAATTGTTCTAAGTATGCATACTTTAATATATAAATCACATATTTAAAAAATATCACTCATTATAATTAATTGAATATAGTTAGTTATTTGAAATATTAGGTAAATGACTTATTATTTCCAGTAAAGGAAATTGTTGAACTTATTTTTCATATTATTCTTGCAGTCTATCTGTGAAGCTTATTTACATTGCATTTCTTATTTTTCACTTCCTGCCTAATTTTTAATTATAAAATTGGAATAATTTGTTGGATGTCTTAGTTGGAAAATAAATCATAGTGTATATTATTATATTTTTTACTCTTTATTATTTGTTGCCTTTTATACTCATCTATATGACTTTTTATTTTCTTGCATACTGTTGAGTATTTTTTTCTTCATTTTACTTTTAAACAATAGATAATCTAGTCATAATTTTCTAGATCATAATGTGCATCATTTATAAGTTTTTTTTTTATTGTTAAGATGATTTATATATTTAAAAACTATGTCATTTTTATATTTGAGAGATGAATCAGCAAAAATATGCAGTCATTTTAGTGAGCACTTGTATAGATTAATTCTACTTAAATTTTTGTATTATTTAAATTTAGCATATTAGGTTCAAAATGTTTTACTCTATAATCTTTTTAATAATTTTTGTTAAGAAAAAAATATTTAAGTGAAATTAAAAAGTTATTTGTTCTATATTTTTGATGATAATTAATTATGTGAATTTTTAAATACTAATGTTTAATTATTGTCATTTTAATGTTATAAAGAGACTTTACAAATTGTTATATAATATTTAATGAATTTTTATGGGCAGGCAAGAATTTTTACTTCTTAAAAAATAAATAAATGTGTGTTCCTATAATTGTTTTTTTAAATATTTTTTTTTTTTTATTTGAAATGAATGTTTTAATGTGGCTGATTATATATATATATATTACAAATTTCAATAAAATTGTGCAGAATGCCATACCCATTTGCAACATCTGGTTATTAAAAAAAAATCAAATAGTGTTTTATACATTAAAAAAAAAAAAAAAAAAAAAAACAACAACAACAACTAAGAACATTGTAAATTACAATCTTTAAGCAGAATAAAATGTAAATGATAATTGCATATGTTCCTAGTTAATATTTATCTGCTGCGTGATTTAATACCAAAGAAAAACTTTTGATTAAAAATTTTATTACACTTTTTGTTTTGATGCCACTTCTAGATGGCAGCACCATCATTTGATCACAATTTTAAGTGTAGAAGAGAATATTTGGTTATTTCTTCCTCATAAGCGTTCTTTGCTTCTCGGCATGTTCCACAATTTTTTCATCCACTGCCAAGCCTTTACGTCTCCGGACGTTGTTCATATATTTCTTAGCTCTGTTTTCAACGTCGGCTTTTTCGCCGAAATGAGTATACTCCTCCTCAGTGCGGGGTGACCAGAAAGGATCGACATCAACAACCTGCAATACACATTAATTTTTATATTCATAACTTTCTATAGCTCTTTTAAACAATCATCATTTGTATTTAAATGCTGCTTCATCTTGCATTTTTTATTGTTGCGATATTATAATGGTTTTTCGTTCCTTTCAGACAATGTCATATAAAGATTAATTTGATATCGTGCCTATTTTGGATAGTAATATTAAACAATAATGATTTTTTTATGCTTATAAATATTTAATCGACGAATAATTTGCAATTTTTTACAAGAACTACCTTTTGTTAAAAATCTTGTTAATCAATAGAAATATTGAATATTAATTATAATCAATAGAATAATGGAATTAATTAGACCCGCACCCCAAATGGGACATGCAATAGGCATTAAAATATAACATTTTGAATATGTAAGTTACAAATTTGAATTTATGTGTATATATATATATATATTCAAATTTTATTAATATATATAAACAGAGAGTCTCTAGCTATCATACCATTCACAGAAACTGAATGAAATTTTGGTTTAACGACTTCTGCAGAAATACATAAAGGGTGGATGACTCAGGCTAGAATTTGCTGGTGACATCTTTTGTAGTTGCGACGTTCAGAAACGGAAGGGAAACATGGTGATTTAGACATGGCGTATAAGCGTCTGACATTGATAGTCAGACTGGTTGGTGGGAGTTCTCCGAGTTTTTCTATACGACACACAAATGAGGGCCAGTTATTTTTAAAAGTTCGCACTACATCATCCATCAGTGGACTGTTGGTGGTACATATAAGTGAGATGAAATATCCGATATGGAGAGAGAAAAAAAAAAAGTGTGCCTATGACGGATTGTGTTATAACTATATATTACATATTAATTCTTAAAAAAAAAAAAAAAAAAAAAAATTATTTCCTGAATTATAATCTTTTGTTTCTTCTCAACGCAACTTACCGAATAAAATGTCTTAATATTTATCGTAGTTTGCAATATCAGATCATATTTGTTACAGGATGATTAAAAGTATCAGGATGATTCAAAATAACGTGGCCAAAATGAAAGGGCAAAGCAAACGTAAAAAAAAAAAAAAAAAAAAAATCACAGGAACACGGGGCTGCAAACGCCATCGGGGCTACTAAAGGGCGTTTTTATGAAAATACGAGCCGTGAATACCTTCCAAGTAACACGGCTAGTTACACGTCCCATGAAATGGCTCAGATGTATTTGATATATGGCTCTGTTAAATGCAATGGAAGAGAAGCTGTGAGAATGTATCATCAGTGATACCATGGTAAACGGGTTGCCTTGTAAATCATTATTTGCCACTATGCATCGACGAAACAAGCTCACGGGACCTGCATAAGCTGAATGCTGATTGTCAACGGGCAGTTGTTATAGAAGAAAGTAAGTATAGCTTCCTGTAAGAAGTGGAACTTAATCCTTCCACAAATGCACGAGTTGTTTCCCAAAAAAATCACATCTCTCAATCCACCATCTGGTGCACTGCACGAGACGAAGGACTGCATCCCTTTCATCTACAAGATTCCAGGTATTAGAACCAGGGGACCTAACCAAGTGCTTTATTGTAAGAGGTTCTGGCAGAAATGTTGAATGCTGTTTCTGTGTCTATTCGTCGCCATATTAGATTTCAGCGCGATGGAGCTCCCGCACATTCCAGCAGACATCTGCAGGTCACCTTTCTCGGCCGTTGGATTGGCCAGGTGAACCAATCGCATGGCCACTGTGATCATCAGATGTATCTCCTGTAGATTTTTCTTATATGATTTCTTAAAATGACTTATTTACGAAACAACTGCTTCATAGCAGGAAGAATTATTTATGTGTTCGAGATATATCTGGTATCTTTAAAGTGTGCCATTCCATGCAGCAACGATGCAATGCTTGTCTCGGGGCGTTCGCTAAAACGTTTGAGCATCTGTGGTAGTATTGGTCGTAAATGTGCAACATATGGGAAATACAATATAAAGAAAATCATGTAGAATGATTTTGCTTATTGTCTTTGTATTACTTATAATTTCAAATCGTTCTAGCGGCTCCCGATAATTTGCTATCTCATCTTCCTATGTGATTTTTGATTATTTTTGTATGTTTGCTTTGCCCTTTCAATTTAGCCACGTTAGTTTGAATCAACCTGTATAATATACCTAAACATGTATAATAATTGAAAATATGAATCATACGTAAAAAATCAATTGTAGCAAATTATAAAAAATAAAATTAACTTATAATGACTTTCTTAATACTCTTTTTCAAATACAATTTTAAAAAATCTTATTACTTTATACCGTAAGAGTTCAACCAATTTTATGTTAAGGTACAACGCAAGAAAAAAATTATGCCAATAATTTTAGTGAAGCAAGAAATTCATTAATTAATGTAATTAAGTATAAAATACGAATAAATATAGTAAGAATTATTTATGTTTTTTAACTTTTTATTTATTAATATTTTATTAACTCAAATAATGACAAGTTTTTGATTCAGATAAATATATAACTCAAGAATTATTTTCCAAAATATATTAATTATTTTTATAAGTAAAAGGGAAGGGCATACAAAAAAATTAAATTAAACAGAATTAAAAATTAAAAAAAAATAAATTGAAATATTTGTTCTTAACTTTTTCTCTTTCTAAATTTATGAAAGCATTATCATAAATTGATCCAGGAATTACAAAAATTCAATCCTCATTCAGCCATTCTTTATATCGATGATAGATAAAGGAATTCACATTTTAATACAGTTAATGAACTTCATAAATCAATAATATTTTGAAGAAAATATCGGAATATTTCATCACTACCCACCATTCAGTCTGTTATCTACTACTTATCAGATATGTTTGGAGAATAGTGTTCGATCACATTTTAGGAAGTTGCGAAAAACCTTCTCCAGAAGCGTAAGAGACTGACGATTGATTTATGCTCGTTTTTTTTACCAATATATCATGAATCCTAAGAATGAATACAATTTTCTTACTTGAGATGAAATAGTTGGGATTTTTTTTTTTTTTTTTTTTCATTCGTGTACTTCGTATAAAGAAGTTCGTGCCCATAGGACAAATATATAATTAAGAAAACCGTGAAGAAAAATAAATAATTAACTCTGCATAAGAAATTTTACATTAACATATCAGCTGATACACTTACTATGCTTTAGAGATTCTTTCCACTTAACGAAGTTTATTTATATATATATATATATACACACACGCATATATATATAAGTCTGTTTTGATACAATTTTGAAAGAAAAAAAAATCGTCAAAACGGAAACGAAGAAGAATATTAGAATGTATTAAATAGCGTTCACAAAACTATTTATTCTCAAAAAGGATACCAATTTCATAAGTCTCCTTTTATTAAAATCTACTAATTGACGCTACCTGATCATTGCCCCAGTAAGTTATAAACAAATCAGTCATATGCATTATTTTACAATATCCCTTTCTTTTTTAAAACATAGAGTGCAATTTGTTGTTATATTATTTTTTTTTTTACAACAGCGACATTCTGCGAATTTTCGTAATAGTTCAACGCAACACTTGGGAAATTTATATATATATATATATACGAGTATATCAGATTGGGGAAAAAGAAATCCATTATTTTTTCGGTAGATGACTGTAGTGATCGATATCTCAAAGTATCGATCAAACAATTTCAGATTTATGCTTGTGGAAAGGTGACGTTTCGCACTAAAAAAATTCTTTTGCTGTTTTATGTTTAATCTATTCAGTTGTGAGTTACAGGGTGTTAAAAATGGAAGTCAACAAAGAGAAAATTCGGTACATTTTACAGTTTTCCTTTGATAAAAGCGAAAATGCAAACCAAGCGGCTGAAATTGTGAATGATATTTATGGTCAGTACCAGCCAATTACGTGCAATTTTGGTTTCGTCGCTTCCGTTCAGGTATTTCTGATGTTAAGGATGCACTTCGCACACGTAGGCCCATCGTCGAAAATGTCGATAAAATAACAGAAATAATCGAAGTTGACCGGCATGTTAGCAGTCGTAGTATCGCCCAGGAGCTAAAGATTGACCATAAAACAGTTTTAAACCATTTACACAAAGCTGGATTCAAAAAAGAAGCTTGATGTTTGGGTGCCACACCAATTAACACACAAAAAAACCCATGATGGATCGAATTTCCATCTTGAAGCCTTGGCCAAACGGAATGAAATCGACCCATTTCTTAAACGGATGATAACTGGGGATGAGAAATGGGTCATATATGACAACATTGTGAGACAACAATCGTGGTCAAAGCGCGGTGAAGCATCTCAAACGGTGGCCAAACCAGGAAGGTTCTGTTGTGCATTTGGTGGGACCGGAAAGGAATAATTGATTATGAGTTGCTTCCATATAGCCAAATGCTAAGTTTGATCTCTACTGCCAACAACTGGATCGTTTGAAGCTAGCCATTGACCAGAAACGGCCAGAATTGGCCAACAGGAGAGATATTGTGTTCCATCAGGACAATGCCAGGCCACACACGTCTGTAGTGACTCGCCAGAAAACTCGAGCTTGGTTGGGAAGTTTTGATACATCCACCATATAGTCCGGACCTGGCAACAAATTATAAGACAAAACGGTGCATATTTGACCGAAATTGGAAACATATTAAATAAAGTCTTGAAGTTCACGTAAAAATAATGGAATTTCTTTTTTCCCCCAACCTAATATATATTTTCCCCTTCTAAACATTCATAATCAACCCTTTCACCCAGAAATACCCTATCTATCCTGCAATGGTTTCGTAGAATCTGGGAAAGATAGAACCTTTTTTACAGAACTGGGTATTATTCGTTAAATACATTCTCGCATGATTAATTACTTAAGGCACTTTCTACATCAACTTGGTGATAAATATGATTTACAAAAATTAAGCACATGTTTAGGTGATATCTAGTGCTATTATAAACCGCATGATAAATTAGTTTTACACAATATAACTTGATAAAACGTATAGGAAAAAAAAAACAAACAAAAATTTTAATACATATAAAATATAGGCATAAACATGATTTTGTTTTTTGTGGTATTAAAAAGGGTGGGAAGGAGAAGAACATATAAATACATTTTTTTGGTGAAATAGTACGGTGATTGAATTAACAATATTCAAAAAATGCATTATAAAAATACTGCAGATTAATCTTGAGTATTCTTTTGCAAACACATAAAAACAAGTATCGGCTATATTACTCATTAAGACAAAAGGGTTCATATACGCTAACCTAATGGCGGGGAAAAAATATGTGAAGTACTACATGTGATGGGATTCTCTACTTTGAATTAGCCATATCCCGTGCCTTTATTCGATACACGATATCTTCAACTTAAACCTTATGGGCAGAAGTCGAGGGGGAGCGACATCTGGTATACGAGGTATCCAGTGTTCGATTACTTGTAAGGGTTGATTGTCACACATTCGTGGCGTAAAAACTATTTTGAGAGAAAGAGTTTAATAGTTGCTGTGAAATTGTTCGTTTGATATTATGTAATTTAAAATTTCGATTGTTACCAAGTAAAATTATTTGTTGTCGTTATTAAAAATCCCTCCGAAATTCTGTCTCTCCCCAATATCTGCTATATATTTGAATTAGTCTAACTTGGTTTGTGGCAAAATTGGCAAGCTGGATTACAGTTATTTCGTATTAGATGTTAAGACATCAATAAAAGTTGGGGATCTGATTTGATTTATAGTTTCTGTTTTTTAGGCATTTTGATATTGAACATTCATTTTTTTTTTTCTTTCTAGATTTAGTCGTATAATTTATTTATATTTACAATTTCTATAGAATGATGAAGTTTGTGTGTGTGTGTGGGGAGAGGGGGGAGTTTCCAGATTTTCGAAGTTCGACGAAGAAAACATTTAGAAAACGCTTGTTGTTCAAAAGATTTTATTTCTTTTTCTTTCTCTTAGTGGTCTTTTGTGTTGCATCAAGAATGTTGGTTTCGCGTCTTAAAAATAAATCACCTACCTAAATAAAACTGACTTTTCTACTTAGTTCCTTGGAAATGGTTCCTTCACCAAGGACGGTCATCTATCACCTGAGGGGCGGGGGATGGAATGGAATGCGGCATTCGCGTGGGTGTAGCAAGCGACCTTTCAAGGAGTGGTAGGGCACATGCCACGCGACAAGGATGTGGAAGGAGCGTGGCGAGTTTGACCCCTTGACCCCACATGGGTAGGGCCTCCCTCACATCACCCTGAGGGTCGGCTGTTATCGACTGCTGCTCGTGCCCGGAGAGGGGGTGCAGCTACGAAATCGACCAAACGATTTGATTTGGAAACGAGATTAAAACTTTTTTTCTTCTTTTCTTCGACTGGATTGACAGCAGGGGTAAGGGAAGGTGAGGGAGTTGAAATCGGAAGAATAGATGACTATTTGGGTGCAAGAATTTGTTAATTTGAGATAAGAAAATGTAATTGGGGAAAAAGAGGTCGGAATTCCATGATACAATGAAAACTAGCCCCCGTACAAAGGTACCTGACGCCTCTAAGCAAAAAATTCTTATGCCCTTATCAGTAGTAAGCATGTGCTACTGATAAGGGACATTATTATCAGGGGCTTCAGTTATTATTTTATAGTCACATATAATACTCATACTCATGGTCAATATAAACCAATTTGAAATAAAAAAAAAAAAAAAAATGTTTCGTTGACCTTTTTTTAATAAGCAAACAATACTAAAAATTCATAAACATATGCTATATGCTGTTATACCCCGTTAGTGTTTTTACAATTAAAGTTGTAACTTATATTTTAATTTAAAAGAACGTAAAAATAATAACAATTAAAGAACGTAAATTTAATTTAAATTTTAATTTAAAAAGAACGTAAAAATAAACACAAACGGCAGTTCAGTTGGATCGATAAATGCCCTATTGTTTTAGCGTCAATTAAGAGTTCTATTATTCTGATGTATGGGTTGCTTAATATTAAAATATCCCTTGACCAAAACTGCAAATACTTTCAGTAATAAAGACATTTAAAAGATCATTTGATTGAAGAGGAAATTAAAAAAAAGATAAAAATTAGATCATATGCACTACATTTTAGAGAATACAAAATGGGCAGGAAATAATCAGCAAGTAGTAATGCTATTTATAGCATTGTTTACATTTATATTAAAAATGAAAAACATTCATTCAGACTAATTATGTATGTTTCGTATAAAAATGTTATAATTCTTTAAATTTAATAATAACATAATCCACCTATTCCTCAGAACAAAGATCAGTTGATAAAAACACTAATACGTTAAACAGATAAGATATTACATTTTACTATAGAAATGGATAAAACTATATCCTTCACATGAAATTTAACCGATATGATTTTCGAAAAGAATGATAATCGAATCTCATAATAGTATCGAAAAGAATGAGATTCGTTTATACTATCACAATTTTATAAATAAAAACTTTCTTTTACTTTTTTACTATTTTCTTATTGTTTAATTTACATGATAAATTTAAAAAAATGTTGACATTTTTAATTAGATATACTTCTAATAAAAAATTACTACGATTAAAAATCCACCTAATACTTAAGCATTTTAATCCAAATATTTGCAGACTACATTTATATCAACTAATATTTAATTCAGCAATTTCAGTGAGGCATTTTTTATTAATAATTCTTATAAGCAAATTTGAGAGTCCCATAGGCATTTCATAATTCAGAACGTTGCCGTTCCCTGTATGATAATCAAATGAAACATACTTATATCTCGATTTACGTATTTAATTAAATTCTTAATTGTTTTCTATAGAAAAATTGAAAATAATTACACTAACACAACAATTGCACAATTACATTTAACATTACATAAGCATACTATGTAATTTTTATTTAAAACTTTGAATTCTAAAACAGACAAATTAAAATTCAAGCAAATTTTAGGCCGACGGACGCACCAATTGCGGAGTTCCTATGAGACAAAAGCTACCAGAAATCTCCACATATTAAATTTGAAAGTAAGTAAGTTAGAATTGGTTTTAAAAAAGTTGATAATGATAAAAAAAAATAGTAAATTTTGGCATTTAAAATTAAAACTATAATTTAAAAAGCTAGATTGGTTTCCCAGTATCCTCAAACTGACAGAATTTTCCCTCCCCCTTTCTGGTTGAAATGATTATTAAAGAATGATAACCCATGGACCAATAACTTCTTATGAATTCATTTGATTTTACTTTTTTATTCCACTTCATCAGATAACAATTTTTTTAAATAAAAAAAAAAAAAAAAGGTGCTTAAATTCTTTTGCCCGTTCACCAATTCAAAAAATAAAAACAGAGACAAAACGTTAGTGGCGAATACCGATGAGCAAGCATGCATTCATAGTCAGAAAACTAAACGAGAGCTGCATGTTGCCGTGTCATCATGTCATGCATGACAACATGCAATGATGTCATTGCCGGAGTACACATTGAAGTTCAAGTTTGCTTCTGTAAGGTCAAATGTAAAATGGTATGATTTGATTTGTCTCTTTATGGTTATTTTTTGCACACTTGAGGCCAATTAGACCAGGACCTACAATTTAGCAAATGTAGTATGAGAAAAGTTCATATCCTAAGGTAAAAAATGTGCCCTTTAAAATTTCTAAACTTCTATTTGTGTCTTTGGAAGTCAGGATACGAATGTATAATTACTCTTATCAATTGAAAAATAGATATGGGGGGGGAAGAGAGAGCAATCCAGAAAGATACGAATACGGATAAGCCAGATTCAATACGACAACATATTGAAATAAAATGTCAATTCATTATTTATGATTCGATTATTTGATGTGTATTGTAGAGTAATATTATTTGTTTCGAACAGTATTTATTTTTTAGCGTAATGACAGTTAAACAGTACTTATGAAATTATTATGTTTTTATTTAAAAACAACGGATAAATCTTTTTTGTTTGTTTGTTTGTTTTATCATCTCTCTTCTAACTTTAACTGCGGAAGCCATGGGAGTTCTTTTTCCACCTCTCACGCATAAATTCATTTACATAAAAACATTATAAAGGCAGCAGAAGTAAATTTTGAAAATGCCACTAAAGAACCATTTGAGGTTGGAAGTCTTACGAGAGTAGGAAGTGGGCAACATGCGTACTCCAGAAAGCCATAGGCTTCGGTGCTAACAACTCAATTACGAAGGCAGGAAGTAAAAACAGCACGAGTTCACAATTCCTGCAACAGTAGTGAACTAAACCAGCGGGGAGCTAAGTGATTCAAGACCCTGCTGATGGTTCAATTAGCATTTTACCTCTCTGTAAGGAATAAAATACGAGGTAGGGTTATCACGCCAGGAGAGGATGCTTCACAAATTGTGACAAACCTTCAGGTTAAGTGAAAGAATATAAAATCCTGCACGTAATTTCAATTATAATTTGTTATTCTTTTGGAAGAGACCTGATGGTCAATTGGCTAGCGCTCTGGCCTTTCGTACTACAGGCTTCAGGTTCGAATCCTGGTGCTGACATGGATGTTTGTTAGTGGTTCGGAAATCAAGTAAAACCGTAGGTTCCGATCTAATTAGCCCAAAGTGTTTGAAATGCCACCAATAACATCCAGTTGAGGGATAACTACAATATTTTGTATTTTTTAATTCATTACTAAGCCAGAAAATGGAAGTTCTGGATGTAATCCAACAGTAACAAAGTTCGGAGACTAATTTCGAGGTAATCTATAATCTGATTGATCTAGATATAACATTTTTTATTACTAATAAAGCTTAAATAACATGCCATTTCTAAATCTGTACATAAGAAATCTGCAACTTTCGTCTGGGTCCTCTAAACCTAAATCTGTAACGTCTGGTTTAGTTTGTCGCTCTATGGTCATTTTATGCACACTTTAAGATAATTAGATCGGGATTTACAGTTTAACGGGGATTCTGAACCACTCACAAACATCCATGCCACCGCCAGAATTCGAACCTGAAGCCTGTAATACCAAAACCCAGAGCGCTAGCCGATTGACCAGCAGGCCGCTTTTAACACCGGAAAATATATATGTATTTTCCAGTGATACTGGAATATACAAACAAAGATATTTTTAAGCAGAAATGCACAAATTTAACCGTGGAAATCAAGCAGAACTCCATAAAACTTCAAGAAATACTAGAAAGAATCTTGAAAAATAACAATATTGCTGACTGCCTCTGAATGGGAGTCGCTGTAAGAGGATTCGAATATAGAACCAGCAGACAATTCAATATCAATAGACAAGATACAAAGACATTTATTTAAAAAATAGTAAAAGATTGATGCGATTTTACTTGTTGAAAATTAGGATTTCTGAGATTTATTTTAAATGTTTTACAAAATATTTTATGTATAGTTTTTAATGTGGAAAATTGTGTTTTTAAACAGTTTCCTTATTTGCAAGGATTAACATGGTTTTCTGAAATAATAAATTATACATTAAATTTCCTGGCGTAGTACGACTAAATCATGAAGCCAAACTGACTAGAGGTATTTAAAGCATCTTGAGATTATATAGTAAATTGATCATATTCTATTTTGAAATTTTCTGTGATTATAATTTTAAAACAATTATGAATTTTCTTTTTTTGTAAAAAACATTTTTCAAAGTAAAATATATTAAGATTTAAATAATTGAAACATGACATAGACAGAAAGTATTGGAATTTCTTATCTGTAATCCGCCCTTACACGATTATATGCTAAAAAAATTTAAATTTAGGGAAACGGATTATAGGTTACTGGGTATAATACAAGGACATAATTTTTTTTCAGAAATTTAATTTAAATTTCGGGAAGCGGATTATAGGTTGCTGAGGACATTTTTTTACAGAAATTTCATAAAAATCAATTCCATAAAACCACCACTTAAACATGCTTTTTATCAACAAAAATTCCTGAAACTATCTATGAAACCAAAATAAACAATTCCAGATAAGGTGTCTAATAATAACAATAAATTAAGATAAACAATGCGAAATGCATCATGTTAGTGGATAAGAAAAGATATGAAATATGGTTATAAATAAGAATTAAACAAGCTTTATAAAAGGCCAAATAAATGAGTTACTCGTCAGGATTTTGATTTTGTTAGAAAATATGATGATTAGAAAACGTCAGAAAAATGTCACTAACATTGGTAAAATGTCTCCTATTTCTACAATATTTAAAGGTACATCTTCATTCTGATTTCTGCTATTTTAAATTTAAAACATTTTTTTCCCCTTATAATTGTGGTATCAAAACCCTTTTTTGAAACTAAAAAAACGTTTCGTTAGTTTTATATCATATGCCAAAGAACAGCAATGGATTATAAGAGATCTTTTTCGGATCGAAAATTACACCTGAGGACATTGGCACGGAATTACGGTTGCTACGTAACGTAACGGTAGGTATTTAGTTGGAGTACCACGGAATTTCCCGTACCTCCATATCAATAATTATTATTAAAACATAATTTTAAAATCCAAAAGATGAGCTAAGAAAAAAAATATTAAACGAGACCATGCTCGGAGAGAATTTACAGGAGTAAAAAGATTAGTAAATACAAAATAATAGTTCACAAAAGTATTTTAACTGTGGCAATTAAAAGGAGTTAAAAAAAAAAAAAAAAAAAAACCGTTACGAAACCACGAAAACGTCTGGCTGGCTGAAGAGAAAGAGAAACGGAAATGAGAGGGCAGAGTTATAAACAAACTAAAACTATATGGTTTCGAAGTTCTGCGTTGGAGCGACCGTTTGTTGTCGTCGTCGTATCCCCTGAAGAGTGCAAGGAAATCAAATATCGTGGTGTTCCCGAATAATATTGGCTGTGTTGATTTTGGTATTTTTTAGCGTCATCAGCAGAAATTTTCATATTTTTGTGGTGTTTCATCCTTAATCTTTCACAGAACTAAATGTCGACAGAAAAACAGCTACTACTCTCACTAGTAGCTGTTTTTCTGTCGACATTTAGTTCTGTGATTTTGTATTTAGTTTTAAGTTTAAAAGGAATCATAAGTTTAGATTTTGCCAAGGCATATGCATCTGCAAGGGAAATAGAAATAGCAATCTGATCCAGACTTCTGGTGCGGTCTGATGGCAAGCTGGTTAGCGCTTTGGTACCACATGCTTCAGATTCGAATCCTGGCGGTGGCATGGATGTTTGTGAGCGTTCGGAATCTACGTTAAACTGTCAGTCCCGGCCTAATTAGCTTAAACTAAAAAAAATGACCGTAGAGCTACAAGCCAAACTTCTACGCTTCGCAGTAATAGAAAAAAAAAATATATATTAATCTTCGTTAGTTATTATGAATTTTGGATGACCTTGACCAGGCTTTCTCTCAACAGATCCAGCATTTGTAAACTGTTTCCAAAAGTTTGACACGACGCTGGGTATTACATTTAAAGATCGCCAAAGAATCTGCAATTTCATTAAATTTCAAATCCACATGAGCGAAGATTCACTACATGATACACATTCTGTGCAAGCAGTGAATTCATTTTAAAAGAGATATAATGTTCAAGATCATACTTGAGAAACTTTTATTAAGGGTCTGCAAGACAGAACTTGAGTCAGTGAAGATAGTAATTCTATTCATTTGTTGTGATGGAGGCAGACTCAGATAGGAAATTTCGGTATCTGCCACTATAAAGAGGTTTAAAGTGTTTCTACGGAGTTTGAATGTAGAGTGTATAAAGATTAGAGAACAAAAATCTCACCTCCCAGTGGCTGAAAACCAATTGTGGTAACGCCATGCCGCTGGTCTGTTTACGGATCTCGTTGGCAAAGTCAAAACTTTCGGTGACGGGCAGCTCGGCTGTCACATGAAAGGTCTGCGAACCCTCCTGTATATCTGCGTGCAGAATTCGACCGTTGCGACGACCCAATACAGCATACATCTTGCCTAAAAGACATAAAAAGATATTCAAAAAAATAGTAAATTGACCAGCAGAATTTGGAGTATATATGTTATTTAAAGAAATTTATTCGTGAATAATTTTTTAAAGTAGAAAGTCATTTTTTTATATACATGTTCTATTATGAAAGGATACATAAATAAACAAAAAAAGTTATTCATTAAACCTGACAAAAATTATTGGTTATGAATAATGGCTCCTGTTTTCGATTTTCATTACATCAAAGCCAAGCTATTTGAAAATAAATCAAGATTTTGATATTTTAACATACTTTTTGAAAATAAATAGCATGATACGCATATTAATTTTAGAACAATAATAAATAAGTTTGGATTAAGAACTTATTATCCTATTTGTTATAAAGGTTTTTTAGTGAAGTTGATGCAAGGTTACCTAAAAAATTGAGGAAAAAAAAAATACTGATATCTTAAAACAGACTTTTAGTTTAAAATTATTATGGTTAAGAGAATCATTGTATAATTAAGAATCGCAAAATACGAACTCATAAAAATTGAAGCACACATATTTGAAAAATTGAAGCATATTTCCAGAACTGTAACGATATCCGCCATAAGAACTCAAGCAGCCCAATAAAATTTAGCTTGATAAACTTAAGTCAGAATTAAAAGTCATAAAATCAAGTGCAGTGCATATTGTCAAATGTAAAAAGTCCATGGCTTCACTTGACTAGCACAGAGAACAGACATCATTAGTAGCTACACACATGCGATGCAAATGTTTATTAAGAAAATCAAAAAAAGTCGAAAATTTGCTGTAAAAACTGCACGGGGCAAGTCCATTGGGAAGGCTTGAAAACAAGCATAATTTATAATCGGGCTACACTGATGAACGCCGGTATTCATTTAGCACTACCTAGGAGGCACGTGTAGCTTTAAGTATGCTATGGACGCGAGTAGCGAGTAACACTACCCCCTATTCAACAAACTTTAATTCATTTGATAGATGAATGTATTCCGAAACAAATGAAAAAAAATTAGCTGTTCACAGACTGATAAATCTCATCACAACATTCATTGGAATTGCAAGTGTTCCTTCCTTCGAAAGCGAAACTATAAACATTGTATTTGCTTTAAATGTTTTCTGTGATGTTATTGTTAATGACTTTTCTGTCAGGAATGTTTTCAGACAGTCATTTCCTTGGGTTCATTATCAGAGAACGGTTAGATGAGTGTGCGTGGGAAACTGCTTGTTCAGACTTCTTTTCGGGGGTGGGAAATAAAGTCGAACTTAATGTCTGAGCAGGCAGAGCGTGAGATGGCTAGAGGATTGCACGCCTGTCACATCCGAACGCTTCGTTGGCCATAGATCTTCACCTTTTGGGAATATCTTAGAAAGAGCAAGGCACGACAACATCCTACTAAGGTGCTTTTGACAGATGATGAATGAAGATCATTGAAAAGCCATCAGTGACTTCAACGTTGAAAAAAAAAAAAGATTTTCAGGCAAACATTGGAAAGATTTAAATTCTATGCAAGTAGCGAACTGTGAATTTTGACACGCTATTAAAAGAATTTATAAGTGGACAGAAAAAATCTACATAAATAATGTGGTTTTACATTTACAAATATGCAGATTAAAAATGCCATGTAAACATGTTTGTCTATATTAATAAAATAATCTGATTTATTTATTTAAAAAAATCAAGAGAAAGTTTATTATAGATAAACTTAAAATAAACATTAGTAAGATTATGATAAAGCCAGGGGTGGCCAACCCGCGGCTCACCTTGAATATTTTTCCGGTCCATGAGATTTATCATACTTTTACAAAATATATTTATTTTATAATGGCCAAAGTAGTGAAAACCAATGTATTAAAAAATACATTATTTGTGTATCCATATATTCAAAAATTAACTGTCGAAATGATGAGAAAAAATTCACTTTGATTTTAAAATAATATTCTTGCGGATATATGACAGATATTGCCTGTTTTATTTATGAGTCCGCAAATAATTAAATTATTTCCTACGAACTCATGAGACGCGCCATCTTGAAACATTTAATATAGCATGTTCTACGTTTCACTTTAAGTGACCATCCCTAGATACGCATGGTTGATCATTGATAGCAGAGCAAATCGGACTCCCTAGTTCAAGTTGTTAGAGCTTTCGGTTCAACTTACATCTGCGAATCGATTTTTTCGAAAATGAAATTGACCAAACACAAAACATGCTCAAACATAACGGACGCAACACCAATTATGATGTGCAAATATTCAAATTGAGATCGATTTGCAAAAGCTAGTGAAAGAGTGGAGAAACAAATATCGCACTAGTAAAATAAATATTTTTTTAATGATTTCATGTTTTGTTTCGTTTATATGTATATTTATTTTATATTTCATTTTTGGAGTTATACATTTCTTTACAATGTGCGTTTAGAATCCTTATTATTATAATGTAAGAATAATAGCAAACAAAAATCGTAACTTAAAATGTAATGTTTCAACTTTTCAGTCCAACAAAAAATGTCTACAGTGGGTCTAAATCTAATAGGGAATATATAATTTTATGTGCTGCCTGTGGAGTTAGGATGCATTTCCAAAATGGCCCGCACCATCATTTGGGTTGGCCACCCCTTGGATAAAGCAAATCAAAATTTTGAAATATTATCAACAAATCTTTCCAACAATTTGGTTGCTATATATATCCCCATTTATATTTTCCATTTTGAATGCATAGTTGATTTTCTTAGTCAACAGAATTCTTATTATAATCTATTTCATTCTTATTATCGCATTGCTTTGCGCAAAAGAGATGGTTGCTATGAGTTGATGCTCATTGCTTCATCCGCTTTCAGAGCACGAAACTGCATAAAGCTCTGGCCAAGATCACTCACAAATAAAAGGTGTGACGGTATTTACCGTAAATTGTTTTATCATGCAGTGCTGCGATTTATTAACTGGATTCTCCTCGGTGTTCCATCACCTTGTCTTCCGAAGGCGAGGTAGGAAGAAGAATTGAGAGAGAAGAATTAAAAAGAAGTTTTAAGAGAAGGGGTGGGGCAAGTGATTCCACACCCAAGAGAAGTATTTCGACTAACCATCGTAATAATCGTCGCGATATCCGGTGGAGTGGTAAAAAAGGGTGAAGATCTTTAATGAAGAGCGTTGTTTACTCCGAGGGACGCCCACATCAGCCAACTGGAGAGGGGCCCCAGGCGTTGTTCAGCCCCGTACACTTAGCACCCCGTAATTTTCTCAGCTATGGAGGCCACACCCAATCCATGACAATTCCAGTTTTAATTTCGCTGTCTTTTATTTTTTTTTCTTCTATTTCTCATCAAATTTCAATGGCGCCTTTTGATTGATTTTGCAAATTATTAGCATAAATACAGATAAAAATTCAATGGTCCGATTTAATTTATTACGATACGAATCCAAAAGTATTAATTGAATTAATTTTAAGTAGTAATATTTTTCTTTGAAAAGTTAACTTTTTTTTTTTGGCTAGTTAACATAGGCAAAGTATATTTAGCTATAGAGCTAAAGAAAGTCAATTTAATTATAATTAAATAATACATTAAAATGCAGAGGCCTGTTTAAATAACATATATTTGTAAACAAATGCATGGATATTAAAGTAAATGAACAAAAACAATCACTTTAACACTTGATTGATTTTGCAAAGTATTAGCACAAATACAGATAGTAAATTAAATCGCACCATTGGATTCTAAGATGCGAATCCAAAAGTATTAATTCAATTAATTTTAAATTGTAATATATATATTTTTTTTGAAAAGTTGAATTTTTAAACTAGTTAAAATAAGCAAAGTAAATTTAGCTATAGAGCTAAATAAAGTAAATTTAATTAAAATTAAATAATACATTAAAATGCGGAAGCCTGTTTAAATCAACATATATTTGTAAACAAACATTTTTAGTGAAGAATAACAAAATAAATAAACCAAAACCATTATTTTAACGCTTGATTACTATAAAAATTATTTATAAAATTAATTAAACAAAATCAAAAGAAATATTAAGAATCAAAATCTTTATTTACTTTTTTATTAGATTACAAAATTTAGTTTTCATTTCATATTAGGAAATGAATTAATTATTTGTTGAATAACTTGTGTGTGCGTGAGTGTGTTCAATCGGATGTCAAATTAAATTGAACACTTGAGTGAACGAACATTGAACAAAGTGAACATTTTTCATCCTATCCAGAAAAGAAACATCAATAATTTTTAAAATGTATATTAATGAGGATATTAAAAATACATTTATGTTTACCAAGTGTACTATTCTTTCTTTTTTTTTTTTTTTTTTTAATGTGGAAGTTATTTTTTTTTTAAATTTGTTTTGTTTATAAAAGATTTGTTTAAAAAACTTGTTGATTGACTTTTACTATCATGCTAGATCAGTCATTTTTTTTCGTTTTATTCCTTTTACTAACACAGCTGAAAGACGATATTACGACAGCTTGTGTTCACCAGCATGTGCTAAATAATGAACACATTATTTAAATATGGCTGAATAGACTTGAAAGCGAACGACAAGATGTTGGGAGCAGACAAGATATGAAAAGAGGATTGAATTTATGTGCAGCCAACATTCATCAACGTAGACCCTGAACTTTTTGACAATGAGGCAGAAGATCTGAAGTTCCATTGAATCTACTAATAGAAAAAAAAAAATGTAAAGTTTTTTTTTTTTTTTTTTTTTTTTAAAGTTCCATTTGCTTTCTGAATCAGTGGCAGAAAAGATTTTCGCAACACATGGACAAGAATACGTTTTATGTAAAGACCATCTGCCTTTTATGTTACGGCTTACTGAAAGATAATGAAAAATAAAGATATAAAATACGGATATAAGGACAGTACAAATGTATGTGATTATGTATTTATATTTATAAAGGATATTATATTAGTTATATCATTAATTGCTATAATTTAAAAATTTTGGGGTATTAATCATATATTTATTGTGCAACTATAATTTAGCCGTCTTATAAAATAAATTGCTAGGGAATGTAATTTTTCTTTTCTCTCGGTTTTCCCTGTTTGTCGAATACTAGAGAAATATCAAACACTTTACAAATCAAATCAGAAGAATAATTCTAATAATTCTAATTTTCGAAAAAAAAAAAAATTTTAGTACACTCTTCCGCGATAGTTATGATTTTTCATTTAAATCATTTCTCTGTGTGGTGGTTATTTTGACATTTACATTGGTCATAAATTAAAATTATAACGAATTAAAATAAAAAAATTAAATTAACAGTTATTTTAAATATTAAAATTTATTTATTGGTCATTCAAATTTTAAATAGGATTTCACAAAATAAAATTAATAATTTTATTCGAGATTATGAAAAAGTTAACAAAAAATATTGTACACAAAAATTATCGACAGATTGGTTCAATTATTATCGGCAGAGCAATATTCATCAATTGATGTGTTCTTTTTTTAATTTAATACATAAAAAGATTTATTTTGATAGTATGCAGTAAGATACTAAAACGTTGATCTTGAGTATAATTAAAAATAAATTTTCAGTTATAAATCTATCCTATTATCGCAATACTATTAAAAGATTTTTTATTTTTATTTTAAAATGTTTAGTTCCATATGCATGTTTCTTAAATAGTAGAATTTGAATAACAGGAAATAACACTTTTTTTTTTTTTTGAAAGAACAATGAGTTTTTTTTTATCAAATACCATTTTAAAAAGCTAAAAACACAGGAATTGTTTTTAAATAAATAAAGAAAAATGTTTTGCTTTTCATTGCGATTTTCCTTTTTTTTTTTTTTTTATTTCCCGTTCTCATAATTATATAAAAAAATATTAACAAAGAAAATATTTTTATGATATTCTCATATTACTATTATTCTTTTTTAATATATACAAAATAATTGGAAATATTTTCATACGTTCAATACACAAATAAAATAATAGCCATGTCCATAAGTAAACCTTTATCTCGGGAAAAATTTTCGTTAACTTACATGGAACCGAAAAATAGATTCTTAAAAAGCAAGGAAATATATAAAAAATGGATATATAAAAGCAAGGAAAAGAATCCAAACGCACGTGAGTTTTTGTAATCCTTGGAATTGAGCAACAATGCTATTGACTTTTTTCGATTTCTTTTAAAAACTTATTTAAAGGGTTTTTGAAAAGATCTTTTCTAATGCATGCACATGTGGTGGTAAGAATAGATCCTGCATTTGAAAACTGGATCAATGAAAAGGTATATTGACTACAGCTGTATTTATTGAAGGTTGGCATATATACTTGAAGTTCCTCCCAACGCGAATCACTCTAGGTCAATATGTGCAGCTAGTTGTAATGAAAAGGTAACCATGGAAACCACATTTGCTTCATGAACTATATTTGGCCTACTCAAAACTTGTTGCAAATTTCATTATCTAAACAGCTGAGATTCTAGATCAGGGGTGGCCAATCCAAATGATCTTGCGGGTCACTTAGGGAATGCATTATAACTCCAGTGGCAGCATATAAAATTATATATTCTCGTATTAGATTTAGACCCACTATAGACATTTTTTTTGGAGTGAATAATTGAAACATAATGAGTTATTATTATTAAGTTTACTATTATTTTTAAATGTAAACATAGATAATATAACAATAATGATGATACTAAAACTGTAAAGAAATATATGACACTAAAAATGAAATATAAAAAATATATAAATATAAACGAAATAAAAAAAAATGAAATCATTAAAAAATATTTATTTTACTAATGCGATATTTGTTTCTCCACTCTTTCACTTAGCTCTTGCAAATCAATCTTATTTGGATATTTGCACATCGTAATGGGTGTTGCAGGTTAGCGTCCGTTATGATTGAGCGTGTTTTGTGTTTTTTCAATTTCATTTTCGGGAAAAAAAAAAAAAGTCACTGAGGTCATTTAAAACGAAACATAGAACCTGTTATATTAGATGTTTGAAGATGCGTGCGCATCATTATAATTTAACTATTCTGCGAACTCATAAATAGAACAAGCAATATCTGTCATATATTCTCAAGAATATTATTTTAAAATCAAAGTTAATTTCGACTGTTAATTTTTGAATATATGGATGCACACATGATGTATTTCTTTAATACATTGTTTTCGCTACTCTAGCTGTTATAAAATAAATATATTTTGTAAAAGTATGATAAATCTCACGGGTTGGAAAAATATTCAATATCGGGTTGACCACCTCTGTTCTAGATACTTTTCTATTGAAGTCATAAATGCGAATGATTCACAAAACTTCTGCTGAACCATCACAATATTTTTGAAGATATACTATACAATTTTTAGATAAAACATACGACAATCTTAAATTAGAGGATATTTAAATACAGAAAATATCACCGCGGAAAAAGCTTTTTATTTTTATTTTTGTGACAAAACGAGTTTCATCTTTTGTTGCAGCTTACACATAGCGCACAGCTGAGAAAGTAAGGAGCGTCTTTCAAAAGGGAAGTAAAAAAAAGCCTATACAAAAGGCAAGGTTTAAGCAAGAAGGCACTGTTAAAAATCTCTCCTGAATTCTGATGCAAGAGAGCCTTTGCTAAGATTAGTTATACGATCAGATTCTTTATGACCACAGCTGTGGTCTGTGCCCATTGTAGTCAGTCGCTCATCCACTTTTCAAGGATAGGAATTCATTCTTGCTACCACACGTGCACGATGTGAGAGAAAGATAGCGTGATCTCTTTTTGTCTTTTTTTTTTAGTAGATCCGAGAAACCGCTAAAGGGCAAGGCGTAATCTCACCTTTTACCATGAGCAACAATTGAAGATCGAAGCTGCAGATAAGGTTAGCGAAAGTGAAAATAAAAACTCCTCAGGGTTATTATTCAAATCACTTTGAACGGAGATCGTACTCTCCCTCGCTTAAAAAAAAAATATAAGCCGTAGGAAATAATAAATAAATAAAAAAAAAAAAAAAAGACGAGGATTAGAAATGGCCGGTGTTAAGTTAAGAAGGTGCTCAAAGGGTTAAGCCTGTAAAACGGAAGAACCTTATCATGTTACGTTCCAATTTGCATATTGAGCTTTAAACTTGAGATGGAAAGAAATGGAGTCCTATAAGGCTTCAGGATTTCCCTCCAGAAATGAATAACATAATACATTTAAAGCGAATAAAAAACCCGAAATACTCTGCATGACGGATGATAGAAAATCATGGAATTACAGAACAACTCACAGAATTATTTTTTTAAGTAATTGCAAATCTAATAATTTTAAATCAAGAATTGTTACCTTTGCATTAAGATACAAATCAGAGCAAGAGTTTTTGCATGTTTCAAATACGAATACATTGGCATAGATAAACCACTAAAGAAACATGCATGTCTAATAATATTATACAAAATAAATTTAAAAAACGTGTAGATTTTGAGTGGATGAAGCTGAATTTGTTTTAAGTGATCTGAATTTGAAACATATAGAAATACTGCTCATCATCATCATCATCATCAACAAAATTAAAAAGAATATAAATAACCTCGATTTCTGCAACAAGGTGCAAATAATACTGAATTGTTTTGAACGGAAAATATTTTTATTTTTGAACGGAATATATTAGTTAAAATTAAATTTTTTTTTTTCCAAACTAGTACTGCATTATTTAATATTGTTAGCATATTATTTATCATAACAAGCGAAAAGTTTCAAATTCGTATTTTAAAGTGGTGAAAGAATTAAACAAATCGTTTGATAAACGTTTACCAGATGTTCAGATGACAGATTTACTTGCGAAGACACTTTTTTTTTTATTTTTTTTTAATCCCTGTAATTGTTCAAAAATATATTTTTGATAAAAATACTCAAAATTATGAAATAATAATAATAATAATTTTTATTTGAATCGTAACATAATGACCAATTTATGATGAAGTTAAATGAAAATAACAGCAAAACGCAAAACATCAAAAATAAAAATTTATAATCTAAAATAAATATAATCTAAATGAATTTCTAATTTAAAATCAAATTTCTTTTTTTATGGAATACTTTAACGAGACATAAGAAGGAAACATACTACAAGCTAAGTGATATTTAAAAAATACAGCTTATCGAAGAATTTTTCACATAAAATTTTGTAAAATTAACTGCTACAATGCCATATTTAAAAATAGTTATAAATTAAAAAGTATTCTTGTTAATACCAATTCTGTAAAATGTTGCCATTAAACATTACAAAATATATTTCTTTAAAATTTCATATTATAGTAAATCAATAATTTTTGAAGGTATTGTGTTTTGTACGTACAATTTATGACAAAAATTCAAATTTTCAGAAAATGCATTTATATTCTGTTTTTTTCTGAAAGAGTTTACAACTAATTCATTTAAAAACCCCCATAATACTAGGTCACATTATCATTCTTTTCAAAATTAGAGCCTCTTTTTTTTCTAGATGCCCAACATTTTTTCTTCTAATTTTTTATGATTGTTGAAAACCGTTGTTTTGAAGATTCAATGCACTCTTTATGGAATGCAACATAAACTTTAGCAGTGCAAGTATCAAGATTAATATTTATAAAACATTTAGTGTCTTCGAAAGGCCACAAAACCCATCATTATACTTTACGGATAAGTATGAAATTAATTGTAAAAAATAAATTTTTAGCAATATTGACCATTAATTATTATTGAAGCTTTCATTAGCAATTTGTGTTATGTCATGAAGACATTTATCAATAACACTTGATCACACAGCTTCATATAAATAGGTTTTATAGCACTAATAATCTTGAAGGAGATTACCTTTTACTGATATTTACACTAGGTGTTTGAACCTATAAAGCACTGTTTATGTTTTTAAATTAATATTGCTGCAGTAATAATGTATAAAAGTTGCAATTGGTGCACTCTGAAAACAAACGCGAATCTTGAATTTTTAGAGGTAGAAAATCTTTGTGAAAAAGAAAATTTCTAGCAAAAAAAAGAAAAATTATAGGAGAGACCAAATCTTAAATCTTTTACTAAATGTAAAGTAGTACTCTAGCAAGTTGGGCAAAATAATATCATAAAGTACTAATTAGTAAATCCATATTAATAAATAGAAAACCAGCTTGATTGATTTTTGACTTTTCGCCTTTCCAAAGTACTATAACCTGTCAGAAGTAACTCAGACTTTGTAGCTTTGATGAATTAAAAATTATTTGATTCATCTTCAGCAGGTATAATTTTCTTGCTAAAGCGATTAATTTGAAATTTTATCTTATCAGTTCTTTTAAAACTTATTTCGTCCATTTTAATACAATAAGAAAAAGCAAATATTAAAACGTAACAGAAAAATATAAAACAATAAGTAAAAAGTAGCAAATCAGAAACGATAAGCAAAAAGTAGCAAATCAGAAACAGGGAAGTGAAAAACACACTAATCAAAAATGTAAACAAACATGAACTCAAAACGAAACTGCTGTTGCCAAACATATAAAGGAAAAAGACAGTGTAGACAGTTAGCATATTGCACTTAAAATTTTTGATTTTCTAAGTCGATAATAATATTAAAAACAAGCTAACTTACGGCTAGCTCACTGGACTTCAACCACACTTCCGATTTAAAAAAGAGTTACAAGCTAATATTAAAATCACTATAATTTCCCTTCTATTTATCGTACGATAGGAGAAAAATAGCTTAGGTAAGCAGAAGAACTGCGTTTTACTGCCAAATTACGAAATTTGGTAAAAAATTATTTTTTAAATTCTAGTAGCATAAATTAAAAAGCCCTTTTTTATTTCAGTTCTTCAATTATCGTTTCTCCCTGGTTAAAGAGAAAATAGCAGAAGCTGTATCTGGAGACGGAAGGGGGATTTCAACCATCCACCCGGTGAATGCTTTAAGATAATCAAAAATCAATTGAAATGGTACCTTCAAGATATTTTGCTACCTAATTTGAAACACAAAATGACGTACTAAATGAACTTAATATTCATAGCTCTATATTTTAGGCCATACTATCGATGGGACACAAATTTGTCTTTGACTTTCTTTTTAGAAGCAATTCCATAAATTTTCACTTTAACACATTAATCATAATTTAATCAATAACTTCGTTAATAATGCTCATGCTATTTGTGGATTATACATACACAGATTTTTACGGAAACTAAAAATCTGTGTATGTATAATCCACAAATTTTTACGTAAGAAATTTTATGCGTTCTGTTTGTAGAATTCTTAACTTTCATCACATAACTTTCTTTATATTTGTTTTAAGTATTCCCAAAATTGGATTTGTGACTAAAATTAATTACGCTCGAACTGTAAAGATCCATTATTAATTAATTATTTTTGCAAGATCGCGTCTATTTCTTCCACTAATCTCACTGATCCAAGTTTCTCTGGTAAAATGTTCATTATATAACAACATCTGGTGTTGACGAACTATTTCAATTGTTTCCAGAGAAATTTCTACCACTGAAAATAATTTTTCTTGTATCAGTATAATTTGCTACAATAGGTTTTATACGAAGTTTTTATAAAAGCAAATGAAAAAAATAAACATATATATGTAAACAGGATATAATTTACACGCGATCCATTCATGTAACCACAGTAGAGATGAAACCTCAATACTAATCATAATAGTTTAAAACATAGTAACAATATCTAAAATGTCTCTCGAACCCATGTTATCGTGACCATGGCAAAATAATAAACATTACATGAAATTTAATTACAAAATTTGGTGCTGTAACTAGAAAAACGAATAAAACCCCATTTTAACAACAATATTACAGAAAAACGAACCGCAAATCACATTCCTGAACACCACAGAAATTTTGAAGATGAGAGATGTCGAACAGTAAGAGAAACAGCAAATTAAAATTCCTGTGGGGGCCTTAGAATCCTCAAAAATTTTTGGTGGGGAAGAGATACTACTCAAAAGAAAAGATTACATAGATTTAGAATTTTACATGATTAGTTTTCCCTTATTTTTTTAAATTTAAATAAATATATGAATATTAATCTAACTGATTAATTTACATTCATTTTTACATACATTCTGGAGGCAGTTTATATCATGTTTTTCAATCACTGTTTTACGATCACCGTTTAGAAAATTTTGAAACACACACTTTTCGTGATTGTTGACCGTCCCCTATCCTCACGTTCGTCATTGGATTAACACCTGGACTTAAGTTCCGGCCAGTTAATGACTTTAATTCTATTCTGCTGAAGCCATATTTTTATCGAGCTGGACGTATGGATCAATGTTCTCGGAAACACTATCAGATTCCCTATCTCAGCAAATCTAGAAGTGGAGCTAAATGATCCTCTAACATTTAAATTCAGTTCAGTTATTGTTTTTAATATTGTTCTGCTGAAGCCATATTTTATCACGTTTGGACGTGTGAATCAATGCTCACAAAAAAACACAGAATAAAACTCTCGAAAAACACAGTCAGTCCTCCCCTCCCTTCCCTTTCCTAGCAAATCCAGTAGTGGAGTTAAATGATCCACTAATATTTACTGATGGTCTTTAGGCTTAAATTTTTTACTGCAAAAGGTCAGAGCGATTGACCATTAAATCTAAAACCACGCAAGTTTTTATTGATATTCCACTTTGATGCATAAAAACTTTTTTTGGTTCGTTTTCCACGTTATGCCAGCAAAGATTTATATCCATTAGGTTCTACTTTTCGCATCACTAAATATTTAGAGAGCCATTTATATCATTTTCAATGGTTGTCTCCCATTTTTAAATGTGGCTTCTTCAACACTTTCTTGAAAAATATACGTCTAAAGTCTCTTATTCTTCCGTAATTTTTTTTTTTTTTTTTTTTTGATGCTTTTACATATGACACTCAACATAATTCGATACTCAAATGACATATTTTTACTAGATGTCCTGCTTAATATTACTTTTTGATTCCGCATAAATATCTTTTTTGTCTACCATATCTTCTCTAATACACTATTTTTTAACTTTTTTTAAAAATTAATTGAATTTTTATACAATTTGAATTTTTTTGAGTTTTTATAAAAACTTTTCAAATTTTATTTTAAAATTTCGTAAGTCTTCCGGATGTTTCCTTATAATTAGTAAATATAAAATTTTGATAACCTATTTATTTGAAATCTTTTCTGCTCTTGGCATTTCGAAATTTTTTTAAAAAAATTCTAAAGCTATAAAAAATTAACAAAAATCAGACAATAATTAGAAGATTTGTTAACTCCAAAATTTCTACAAGTACATGAATCCGAAAATTAGGAAAGCCATTTTCGATCTGTGTCTATATTTTTAAAAACAAGGTATACTGTAACATGTATTGTAAATAAAACATATTACAAAGGATATTGGAAGTCTTTAACGATTATTTATATTATGTCTGAACAGTGGAGATTTTAAATGAAATTTTCTTCTGAATTTGTTACCAAATGTCAAAAGAAATTCATAATATTCTGCCAAAAGTTATGAGCGACCAAATTTATTTAAGATGTCAAAAATATGGAGATAAGATGATTCTCCACTGTTTGCCAATGTCATTTCTTTTCCTTCTTTCTCCCCCTCTCCCCCAGACTAATGCTTTTACTTACAAGAATAAGTATTGATACTAAAATAAGAAGATTTATCTTATCTATGACAATATTTATTTATATTTGTTCAACTATCGAATTTTCTTTTTGACATTCAGAAAAAAAAAATGCATGTCCAAGAATCTCTTTATCAGTTCTCAGTACACAAATTTTTCACATGATAAATAATGCAAAATTACATTTTTAAATAAGAGCAGTAGATTGGAGGAAAACAAATTCGTAAATCGATTGTACCATTTTTGTAACTAATGACACTTTGGCGCCTCTTTCAGCAGACAATGTTATTTGGTACAAACACCTGGTATACAGCTCCGGCGATTAGACGATAAACCACCCCCCTCTTCGAGTACTGAGGCGGCAGCATGCCGGCCTGCAATCGATAGAAATACTGCGAAAAATCCCAGATTGGCACAGGATGCAGTCCAATAGACATGCCTTCATCTCGCAAAAGAGGGGCGCCATACTTACAGGAATTCAAGTTGATTGAAGGGTTCTACTAATCGACCCGCAACTAACACTATGTGTGATTTTTTCTACACCTGGACGTAGTTTAGTGAGGTGTAAAAAAAAAAAAAAAAAAGCAATAAGAATAATTGTATAACGGTGACAACAGTCATGTTTTTCAAAGAATTCAAGAAAATTTTGAAAATGGGTTGGAAAAAAATGTTTATTTTTTCTTTCAAAAGATTGGGATAAATTGATGTAAAATAGTTTTATCTGTTTTCTTCCCCTAAAAATTTAAAAACAAAAATATAAATTAAATTACATGTATTCGCGTTTTTTCTTTTTCTTTTAAAGATATAAATCTACAATTTCAGTAAAATTTTTAACGATAATTATTTAAAAATAAATCCTCAATTTATTAAATATAATTTTTAATAGAAATTCAAATAAAAATCTTCCATAATAATCCGTGCAATATTTATTTTCCTTACAATTTAGAAAATATGTAAAAACAATGTAAACGGTAATTAGATAAAAAATTTTTTAACAAAAGACTAGGGAAACTGCTATATAAACTACAATATATAGTTGTTTTCCTTGTATATACTATAATATATAAAAATCATATTTAGTATAAATATGTTTTTTTTTTATCAAAGATTATAACAATGCAAATGCCTACTAATAAATAAATTATTATTGTTAAAAATATTAAACTCCATCACTTTCTAAGAAAATTTGATATAATTATCAAAAGGGACGATAACATAAAATTGACTAATGAAATATTTTTGTCTTCATTATGCTCTTTATTTACAATAAATCTATTCTAAGAGAAATCAATCTTCTTTTATTTTAAAGCATATTTAAAAGAGACTATTCTAATAATTTACATATACAAGGAGTCGGACAGCTAATTTTCACCAAGGCGAACATTATTTTTGACGTACTGAAATGAAAATGGTACAACAGTATACTGAAACAATAAACTTCGTTTCGATTCATTAAAGCATTTTACTATGTGGGTGTTTTTTAGGAACTACTACTTCAATTCAAAAATTATTTTCATTATCTAAGAAGAACCATTCTGCCACTAATTTAACGATCGAAAGTTTGAAAAAAAAAAAAAAAAATCACAATTATTTTGGTTATGAGAGCATTTTCTCATTTATCTTGACTACAATTCAAAGGGAACCATATTAATTAAGTACATGCATCACCTCAGCTGTCCATTACCTGATGTAAGCAGATGGAATTACGGATAACATAGTCAACATTTATTTCCTTTCGCGCCCAATTTCTAATGTCAAAGGTAAAGTAACCAGCCTATATCAATGGAAATGTTTTTAGGTTCCAACCCATAGGCAGATGGTATACTGACATATCACATAAATCAGACAAGAAATTTTGTTTCAGCACTTGACATACTATTACCTGAAATGTCAACAATTCGAGAATTATCTATATGATCTTGTATTGAGAAGGCCTGCTTTACTACCAACTCAATCAAGGGGATAAGTTTTATAGCTAAAAACTAAGGGGAGTCCTTTCCGGCAATCTTTTATCAGCACGATCGGATGTATTTCCGCCCCCCAGCCATTAATATCAGGCGAGAATACATACATACAGAGAACAAATGAACCTTCATCATTAATCAGTTTAAACAGCAGGAAAGCAGACCAGTACTCTACGCATGAGGAGTTCATGAAATAATTTTTCAACATTTTAGCATGAAAACCTTAGTTCCGCAGAAATATAATTGCGCATAGAATTCACTACTCGTAAGAGTAATGGCTAAAATGAAACACTTGTATAAATGTTCAGAAGGAAACAATGAAAATGTAGTTCAGGAGAGATTCAGTACTGTAAGTTTAATATTGTATGTTAAAGTAAACACTGTAATACTGTATGATAATGTAGATAAACTGTATACTTATACTCTACGACTTTGTATTAAAAAAGCAATTTGATAAAAAATAAATACAATCCTTTTAATGAACCTGCACTATCATATTTTTATTTACTTTAAAAAAAAACAAACTATAATGCCTAAAAAGTATTAGCATAACACCAAATTTTAACATACTTATAAAATCATTATTAAAATCTTATAAAGTAAATGTGCCACGCTAGTGGATTGGTTGATTTGCGCATTGGTAGGAGGCTTAAGGCTGCCTCAAAGGAAGATATATATATGAGAAATTTTATTCATTCTTAGTCTTTTTGCAAGGCTGGTTTCTATATCTGTACAGTTAGTATCTGTATTGTGACTAAGACAGCATAGTTGTATCTGTATAGTATCTGTAATGTGCCTTTTAAGATTAACAGTTAAACAGCATTAACTATTTGTAGCAAAAGATATTTGGCATTTGAATGTTGTTTTATAACTTTTCTTTGTTTCAATAAAGTTAACATGAAGTTACGTTAAAAACTACGTTAAGTTATTATTCATTGCGTTAAAATTTTGCAACGAATTTTCATTTCTTAAAATGAAATTATTAATTATTAAAAAAAAAAAAATCTGGCCGATGTTATCAATAAAAGGTTTTATCAAATTATCGAAATGAAGAAATCCAGCACATGACAGTTGTAAAAAATTCAACTTGATTCACACGAGTTTGACAGAAAATTTATCAAAATTAAAATAAATATTTATTTGGAGGTAGTAAAATATGGGTAGTTTAAACAATTGTGAATCCTGAGTGAATAAAATACTAACTAAATAAAATAAATGCCTAAATAAATTATACACGCTTAATATTTAAATAAAGAGAAATTTAAATTCAATTAAAACTTCTAAATAAAAATTTTTTTTTTTAAATGTTAAGTGTTGGAATGATAAATCGAAGCAGAAATTGTATTGATCTCCCAGTATTTACGGCGTTCATTTCTTTTTTCATAGTTTTAAATGTAAATTGATAGGTCAGCACTTCGTGCTACAATTACTGCGGTCCATTCGAGATTATGGGCGGATCTACTTTAGCATTCCCATCAAAAAATGAGGGGGAGGAAAAGCAAGTAAATATATACACACAAAATATACAACATTTCAGGTTGGGATAAAATAAAGACGGAATAGGTTGATGGATGATTCCAACCAACTATACTAACCTACGTACATAGCTATAAAAATAATAACATAAAAAAATATATATATTCTTTAAGTGACATGATGAGGTTAGTGCACTTCCTTCGCCCGCGGGTGAGCGAGGTTGCTTGGATCACGGCCACTGGACAACTTGAGACTTAGATATGCCCTCTTTATTGATAGGTTGCATAACTGGCAATGTTTTTCACACACTTCCTTTTTTTTTTTTTTTTTTTCTCTCTCCCTCCATTCATACTCTCGGGAAAACAGAAATACCAATGACTACTTCGCGGGGAAATTTCTGCTAATGCGGTTTGCGAATAACAATGCTGGAATGTTTTCGACATTATAGTTTCAGCAATTAAGATGAATGCTTTAATGAAGGTCAGTGCGTGACATAAGGTTTAAGTAAATAAAACATTAAAAAGTATTCATTCTATTCCATATTACTGAAAAAAACATGTTTGTAAACGTTTACCAAATTTTTTAGTTAAAATCAGTGTTATTTATTTATAGCAAATATGTTTTGATGCTGACCGGCTTTAATAAATTATATATATTTTTACTTTGGTTAAATTAGTTAAGAAAATAATACTAACAAAACTGAAAAATTTGAAAGAAAAATTTTACTAATATAGATTTAGTGACATTTTAATATCAACGATAAGTGCAGTTTTAATGCAGAAACAAAATTTAAAATAGAAATCAAGCACGGAATTAAAAGAAAGGAAATAAACAATGGATTAATCCAAATAAATCTTTTTTTTTTCTTCCTTCGCCAGAATGATAACATTATATCTTTTTGAGGATACAATACTGACCAAATACTGCCATAAAGCATGACCTTCCAATAGAAACATTTGATTTTCATATTAATAAATAACACAAAAAATAGCATTATAATATCAACATAAAAATCGTATGTTTCGTATTAATAACTAATCAAAAAACAATATTATTTTTAATAGGAAATATATTAAAACAAATCTATTTAATAAAGCATCGTGTAAAAATTTTCACAAATAGCACATGATTTTTTTTTTTTTTTTTTTAAATTTACAAAAATAGCATCTTTTATATCCATTTCTAAGTGATTAAAGACATTAAAAATTGACAGCAGAAACAATCAAACTATTATAACGGCAAAATAAAAGAAAAAAATGGATATAAATAAGAATTTAAAGTGTAAAAACTAATTTTAAACACATTTAAAAAGCTTTTATAACATACAAAAATATATATTAACGAATAATAATCATAAACACATAAAATATTTACCATTTTATTTTTAAGAAGATTTCTAAAAACGAATAAAATAACGAGAAAAACGTTAAATTCCAATTATTAATCCCAAATGTGAACACGTAAAGAGCTATGACGTCATTTGACATTTGATTTTTGAACAAAATAATTTGAAATAGCAATTAACAAATTTTTTTTTTTCATTTAATTGAAATATAACTAATAGAATCAATTTCGCCATTTTTAGTTACGAAGCAGATAAAAAAAAAACAAAGCAAAAAAAAAAAAAAAAAAAAAAAAAAAAAAGCGGCGGGGAAAAAAAAAAAAGAAAGTAATCAGATAGGCCAACATACAGACTACCCATAAAATTTATAATTTAATGTAAGAATAAAACGCATAACAGTAATTTTACAAAATATAAAACAGAATTATAAACGATTTTTTCTTAAAAAATTCTTATTTTAATTTTGAAATAAAATTGTCTTTGCGTTCACCAGAAGATCTTCTAAATAAATTTTACATTAATTTTTCTTCTCAATAAATATTTTACTGAACTATTAAATAATTTAATTATTTTGTAAAAAAATATTATGTATAAAAAAATTGTAAAAAAAAAAGAAAAGCCTGTGAAAGAAATTTAAAACCAAAATTGAAAGTGATCAAGAACACGAAAAACCTGGCTCCCCCAAAACAATATCCACATATTTTATGAGTAATAATAAATTCAGAGAAAAAAGTGGAACTTCAAAAGTGATATAGTTTTTAGTTTAAGAACTATAGACACAAATACAAATATTTGTTTTATAAATAGAGGGAGATCATATTAAATACATATTTCAATAATTAAAATACATTAATTATTACATCAATAAGAGTAGCATTATTTCAGCACATTACTTTCTATAAATATGCACAATAAATACAAAAATATAAAAAATACATAATGCAACGAACTACATTAATGTATGTATGTTAAAATGTATTTATTTCACTAGCACATATTTATTTTATTTGGACATAGGTGTTTTTGGGAACGTACTTTGAATAAGTTGGAACATATTGTATTCCTTAAAATGTCCCAGGTTCTCTTTAGATGACTAGTAAGTACTTCTGAGAGAGCATTTTAATGAATTTTTACAAACATCCAAGATTTAATTGTAATCTTAGAAAACAATTTTTCACTTTTATTTATTGATTTAAGCAGTTAATTCTTTAAATTATTAATTATTTTTAGTTTGTTTCTAGAATTAATTTGTTTGCTTAATTTATTATTTTGAAATGCCATTCATTAAATGGCAAAAACAAAACGAATACTTAAGCGATTAAAAAAAATGTTAATTTTTACATGTTTTTTCGCATTTTGATTAAGTTCACAATTACATCTTCATTTTCAATTTCTGTTTTCTATTATCATAAATTGCTTAATTATGTTTATTTCATTGGAAATATCTAACCTTTCAAAATAATTTTTAAATTTTAACAATAATATGAACTTGAACAAACTTCAATTATTATAAAAATTATTTTCTATTATTTTCTAAATGTAATGACAAAGGAAAACAGTGAGTTAATACCTGCAGATTAAAATCTGCAAGATGCAGTTATCTATTAATTGTTCATTTTTTCAGCTAAATTCGTATCGACTCTCAGAACGAATATATGAAACCTTTTTCAATGCTGTCTATTCATCCCCCGTAATGTTGGGAAAATTAAAAAATATACATTAATTTAAAATTTAAATTACAAGTGAATTTTTCGACATTACTATTTACATTATTAACTAATCCCTCCTTCTATCGCTTAGATCAGGGATTTCTAAACTAAATAAATAAAAAGAAAGTAAATTATTATCTCAAAAATAAATAAATAATATTGTTTCTATTTAAGATAGGAAGGAACACCATTATTGTAATTTTAAAAATAGAAGTACTATAATCAAATAGCTTTATAGCCAAATACTATGAATTTTTAATAAAAGGGAAATTTACTTTCCTGTTTATAAATTCAGTTTATGTGAAAAATAAAAATATTAATAAAAAAATAATTTGCAGTTAATAATATGTATATATATATATATATATATATATATGAATAAAATAAAGAAAATTACCTCCACAAAATGTATTTAAAATTTTATAAAAAATTAAAATACATAGATAACTTTTTTTTTTTCTTCAGAGAAAAATTACAAAAAACACATGTTTCTACAGTAACACAAAAGCATTCCGACTTAAATATGAATAGCAAAAGCGAATTCTTGGTAATGATTATCAATACACAATAACATTTCAAGTAAATGTTTCAAATAAAAACAAAACGGATCTTGTTTGGTGATTACTTGTGAAAGAAAGGTTTGCAAGAAACTCAATTTGTCAAGTTATCAATGAACTTCTTATTTACGTTACTTACAAATCTATCCTTCTATCGTTTAGATCAGCGATCTCTAAATCACGGCTCGAGGGCCAACACCGATTCACGAACGTCACCAATTCGGCCCGTCACAGATTGTTTTGATTACATCATAAAATATAAAAATTTATTTTAATTATTTACTATAATTATTTCGTATAACTTACTCGTAATGTAAAATTTACAATGCAAATAAATCATACAAAATAATTATCAGATGTTTTTAATATAACGATTCTAACAATAAGTGACATATACAATGAAATTGCACATTTCTACTGTAATTAATGATATGAGATTTGTTCTAAAAACTTACACTAAATGTCGTACATAGGTAAATCACAAACATTATAATTATGATTAAAGAGATTCATATAGCTGTAACTTTCCATTGACGATTGTTTGCAGCTATAGAGTGGAGACAATTGTTACAGCTATGCTCTAGCTCGGATACTCGTTACAAAATGATGTTGGTTGTATACTTCGGTTAACCAAGCACAATCAGCATTTTTTAATAATTCCGTCGTTCCCCAAAAGACGAAGCTAACATAAACTATTGTACTGCGAGATAGCATCTCCGCCGCAATGGTGCGATCATGACCAATTGGTTAGCGCTCTGGCCTTTTGGTACCATAGGCTTCAGGTTCGAATCCTGACGGTGGCACGGATGTTTGTTAGAGGTTCGAAATCCTCATTGCTGTAGGTCCCAATCTAAATAGCTTAAAGTGTAAATACCGTAAACAATAATAAAAAACATACCGTAAACATAAATAACCGTAGAGCGACAAACCAAACATCGCAATGACATGTCTTTGACACTTGTTCAGAAGTACCAACCGAAATTACGAACATAGACACCTTACTCACCGACTAGTTTCGAAATGAAAATTTGAACGTAATTCAAAACTACGGTATGATGTACAAGCTAGTTCTTGGACTTTAGGAATAAGTAGAGGAGTCAATGTGGCCCTTAGGGTAAAATATGGAGACACCTTGTTTAAATAAAAATGAAATTCTGGTATCTTACTTATTTCAAGTTAAAGATAGCTTACGAATACACACATTTTAATTGTGTAATTTTAATTTACTAATTCATTCATTTCAATAAGGGAATATCACGATAAGTTTTTTTTTTATTAAAAATGCCTAATGATTTTAATAAGAAATAAGAATTTGAAAATAATCTTATTTTATCTTAATCACACAGGAAAACCATTTGAAAGTTCTATATTTTTTTTCCGAGAAATAAGCTGATTGCATCAAATAAATACTACTGTGTTTATCGCTTCCGACAGACTTTCTGTTGATAACGACGTAAAAATTCTTTTTAGCTGATGAAACAGGCTTACACACACTAAAATGACAGAGACAACATGAATAAATCTTACATAATCAGATAAATAAAATGGATGTATCTGAAAATAAAGAAAAATTTAGATTAAGACGATAGCAATCTCTCTATATTTTTTATCTAATAAAAAAAGATTGAAACTTTTCTGCACGCATAATCATTTTAAATCTGTCAAGGGTTTCGTTTTGCAATAATTTTAAATCTTTGTAAAAATTTTCTTAATTATTTTATAACTTCAGCGTTAAAAATTGAATCGCACATTATGATTCAGATCCGATATATTTTAAATCAACTTAAATACTTTATTCGTCAAACTACGTGAATAGCACAAACCAATTTCTCAATATATATGGTTTTTTGTTTTTCATGATAAGGAGTGTGTGTAATTTGGTTTGACGTCTTTAAGCATTGCAGAATTTTTTGTAAAGTTAAGTATACTTCTCGAAAAGCGAATCATAGAGCTTCGATGAGCTGCTATTAGGTAATGTAATGGTTCAACACAATTTTTCTTTCTTCGAATCCTTTGTTGACAAATCGTAAAATTAATCATCTTTAGCAAACAGTTGGCCAACGCAACCACAGACTCAGTCACCTTCAGATTTAATTTAATCACAAGTAAAATCATAATTATTAATAATACTTAATAAGCTATTATAAGGTGAAAATGCAGGTAATCGTGTCTACTAGCGATACAAAAGTGAGAAAAAGAACATTTTTTTTTTTGTATCTGCTACCATGATCTTCATTTTGAAAGTCCTAGATTTTTAAATTCTCACATCTAAATTGCAAATTTTCCTGCGTTATTTTTGACACTTTTGAATAAATAAAAGCATCAAAACGCATTAATTTAGGATGCTTTTATTTATTCAAAAGTGTCAAAAATAACGCAGGAAAATTTGCAATTTAGATGTGAGAATTTATAAATCCTATTTTAGCAGTGTTTGTCTCTCCATATATAAATGTACTAAATATAAACAAATTATATCATAACAGAGAAAAGAAAATCAAATCATCTGAATTTTAAGGTTACACAGATAGGTTTCAAAAACACAATTTTTATAGTATATGTAAAAGAAAAAGATTTGAAAAAAAGTAAATCTTATTAAATTTGAAGCTGATCATTATGAATTGTTTGATAATAAATGAGAGATATTCGTGTGTAAAACAATCTCTATAATATATAAGCTGATAAAAACATAGTCAATTTTTGTTAAAACTATATTTAAAAGCCATGAAATCTATCAGGAAAAAAAAAATATTACTTGGTGGGTGGATTTTGATTAGCTAATACAATAATATATTACGAAACGCAATATTTTGATCAAAAACAAACACTTAAATCAAAAAGAAATTTGCATAAGTGTATAGCTTAGAGTTAGAATGAATGATTATTACTCAATCGAGAAATTGTTTTATGGGAAATATATTCATTAAAACACGTGAGATTAAAAAACAAGATTGCATCTCATTTTCTTTTATCCATGAAAACTCATATTCGAAAGGTGATTACTCATTAACAATATAACTGCCATAAATTAAAGTAAAAATACACGTTAGAAATTTCAGGTTTACTTTACACACCACAGTTTCGCATTTGCACGAGGATGTTAATGTTAACACTGAAAGTTTAAAAGAATGTTTCGTAGATCCGTATCGTGAACAACGGTAGCATTGAGAACATTTTATAACTACTATCTTAACCTATTTTTTAAGCATTTAAAATGCATTAAAAATACGAGTTACGAACAACGATGATCTTATAAAAAATACATTTGCGTAATAAAAATTGAAAACAGCACAGTTATTGCATTCAAACTCCCGAACGGTTACAGTTTTTATTACGAAATAAAAAATAAGACGCGTCTACACACTAGTCATAATTTTTTTTATGAATGGAATGCGCGCGCAACTCCCCATTTACTGCAAACTGACTGTTACTACGCGCGAGTTACGCATTCATTCATTCATTGACACGAATAAACCGGTAGTCGACTTTTAAAACGCATTTTCTTACTAACGTCTTTTAATCACCGCGCTGCGTGTTTCTTTTTCTTTTTTTTTTTTTTTTTAATGTTATTTTAGTTTTTTTTTTTTTTTCCTTTCTTGAAGAAGCTTTTTCCCACGACCAAATACTCCGTCTCAAACACGCTCAGGTGAATTGCATTTCCCTCTCTTATTTTTCCCTTTTCCTCCCCTTTTCTTTTCCCTCCCTCCCGCTCGGTTGTTGCGGCCACCCCTCCAAGACGCCCGGCGGGTAGGACCGGTCCTCAAGCCATTCATGAGTGACTCACTATAAATAATCGCGTAGCATGCGCGAGAAAGAAGTTGAATGAGCACGTGAGCGAAAACGAGGGACCGATGTTTAGCTCAGCCAGCGAGTAAATATAAAAATAAAGAAAAACGATAATAATAATAACAGTAAAAAAATTAAATAAAAAAGAGCGAAGGTGTGTATAATCGCCGGGCGAGAAATAACAACAACAGTGAAGTCAGAACACGGTGTTTCATCGACGGAGAGAGATAGACTTCGGTTTATTTTAGCGGATCAGTAGTTTTCGATTCCCTCGGACATTTCAGAATGCACGTGGTACAGAGGTGCTCGTGGTGGATGACTATAGTATGGCTGGTGGCAGCTTTGAGCAATGTCAGGACTGCTATGGTATCCAGATTTCCTTTGAATTTTCGACACAACCACAAAATGGCCTTCAAGATCTTCTATCAAATTGGGGTAAGTGTCTGTATAAATTGATTAATAAAAACAAATCTAAACAATATCTAATTACACACGCATTATAAGTGAGAATTAGTGAATAGGAAATAGAATTGCGATTGTAAGCTGGTCACTACTGCTTTATTTTTCATGTAAATCTAATTTTTGCCGAGCAGCAATTCAATTGCGATAAACTATTTGCAAATCGATTTTCATTAAAGATATCAATCAATTGCTTGAAATCTCCATTATTAAAAAAATAAATAATAATGACTAGATTTATTCAATTGTTTTTGTAAGGTGAATAATAATTATCTTTATCGTAATTTTTTATTTAAAGTTTTTAATTATTATAACCAGCAATGAAATGAAACCTAGCTTAAATTTCTATAAAACTAAATTTGTGTTATTTATTCGCTCTTATATAAAACATAATAACTTAAATATATTAAAAAAAAATAAATAATAATAATAAATGATAAAAATAAAATAATATTTAAAACGTCATATAAGTAAAATAAGATTCTGCACTAGTTAATTTTTGTTTGAAATTGCTAAGCAGTACTTTAAAATACAGAAGTATTTAACAATAATAAATATATAAAAATAATTTTTTTATTCCCAGTTACATATTAATTATGAAGAATCGTGAAAATGTAAAAGTATGCATGTTAAGAGATTTTTACACTAAAAAAAAAAAAAAACTAATTTAAACACAAATAAGCTAATGATTGGCCTCAAATAATTAACAATATCTTTCATAAAAAAAGATACAAAATTTTTTTTTTATATACATTTACTATAAAAGAATGAATTAGAATCTAAAATTACATTAGTATATTTTATAGAAAAAGTGCAGTTTTTAATGTATAGGAAGTTTTATCAAGCACAATTGAGAAAAAAAGGTACACTAAGTTAGTATAACACGCACTTTTCTGTTTTGTACTTCCAAAGAAAAATTTTGTTAAAGCTTTATTTTGAAAGTAATATAAATTATTGTAAATTTTCATCAGTATAATAATCAAAAGTAGACACAAATCACTAAATAATTTGAAGCATTAAATAATTCTCAAGCTGTAAACAAGAGATAAAAAAATATAATAATAATTAGAAGAAAATTTTAAGCAATCCTTGCACGTAAAATCATAATATCACAAAATCTAAAATTAAAGAATACAGAAAATGACGTGAATAATTTTTCATTATTATTTTTGAAAGTTTAACTTATAAATTAAATAAATTCTAAAGAATATGCTTGTAAGTGAAAAATAATTACAGTGATAACGAAAATGATTCAATAATTGCCAGATGAAACTTTTTTTAGCACTTGCGGTTTTTCTTTACATTATTATTTTTTTTATTACGATCAAAAATTATTCTAAACCAATTATTAAACAAAATTGTATTCGAAAATCAGTCGAAATAAATAGAATATCTCTTGAGGAATGCAGAAAAAGAAAAGTCATTGCATATATAAATTTAAGTATTACTTGTCTGAATCGATTCAACAAAAATAATATGGTTGTTTATTATTATTATTTTTTGTAGACATCTTTTCAAACATTTCCTGACTGATAGATATTTGTTCAGAATTGAATCAATTTCGAATTTAGTTTACAAGAGATCACATTAGAAATACGAGGTTTACTAAATTAAGAATTTTCTTATGAAAAGAAGGCAAACCATAAATTCAAATACGATAAATATATTAAAGCAAACTCTGTGTGAATGGGATTTTATAATAAATATACTTCAAAAACTTGCGCAAGAAATAAAGCATGCCGACTTCGTTATTCAATACTTTTCAATCAATCAAGTTGTCCATGTTAGGATGGATGGTCAAAACAACGTTGTTGCCAACTTTGCACATCCTGTTGTCATTCCAGAAAGGAAAGATGCGAGTTTTCAGGAAAGAAAACACAGATGTTTTAAATTTTGTATTTAAGCACTTTCACAGAACTTCCGCTTTGCTTCACAAGAAATTGAGTCAACAAAAAGTTTGAATGGATCCTTTTTAGAAAATACTACTTTCAATCTGCATTAGCATGGAGTTCTATTCAAGTACAGAAACCATAGCATACATTTAGTTCTTATGAAAGTCATTGACTAGTGCAAACAAAAATCTTCATTTAAGAAATTATATTGAAAATGGCATATTTTTTTTTAATCTATGACACTTTATAAAATGCATATTTTAAATAGATTAAATATAACGAATATATATTTAAAATATGTTTTAAGAAACATCAATTACATTTGATTGATTATTATTTATTTTAAAAAATACAGCTGTCCAGTGACTATCTTCTTTGCATGAAATAAAACAATGAATAACTGGAATCCATTTAAATTTATACTTCATTTGAATCTTTTTGAAAAAAAGGATCAAAGCAGAAAGTTAAAGAAATATTTAATATAAATTAGCCGAATAACTGCCATAGGGGGGAAAGAATAATTAAAGATGAGAAACTTGTTAGAATAAACAAATTAAACTATATTTCATTAGAATCAAAAGCATTTCTAACACAAAAATGCTAATCAAATGTCACTTAATTTAACCATTAATATTCAAACCATTATTCACTATAGCATTACTCTACTCACAAGTCTTGAATATTAATCCTGTCATTTGTGGTTAGGTTATTTATACTATTACAAACAAGAAAACCTTTGAAACCTTCTATTCGGCAGAAACCCTTGCTGACTGATCCTATCTTGGTTTTAGTGAATACAAGAATGGAGGACCACGTAACACTATTTTTTATTTTTATTATTAATCCGAAGTCGAAAATTCCCACAGAAGGAGCACCTGTGTCCATCATTAGACCTTTCCCATCACTCAAGAAGTACCCAAGGCTGTTTTCCAGAGCCACCGGAAGTAGAATCTAAGCGAGACCCTAGGGCGATTATTGTTGCGTGCGAAACCCACGCCTCTCGATTCTGCCTCCCCCTCCTTTACGCATTCCTTGTACAGTTTATTTTTCCAGGTATCATGTCCTACCTTCCTCTCCGTGTGCTCATCGCGAACATTTTGTTTGATGTCATCTCCGTTGAGAAAAAAAAAAAAAAAAAAAAAAAAAAAAGCGAAGAGGCGCCGGTTTGTTTACACGGAGATGGCTCGGGTAATTAACTTGAATAGAGTATAGCGTGCAATTCATTCATGGAAACGAGTTGATAACGTACGATATGGTTCGGTGACTGGATGAGTGTTTTTACGCAATGGTTTTCGATTGATAGTTTTTAATTGAGAGAGAGAATACGTCATGTTCGTGCGTATTCATACACAATAAAAAAATATATTTAACGAAGAATGGTACTTTATGTATTTAATGGAGATTAAAAAAAATTTTTTTCCAGTAATATGCATATTAACAACAACACCAATTAGAAATATACCCTGTTTTAATACAATTACAGGTTAGAAATGTAACTTTTAAAATGAAATCCAGGCGCTAATGAAAAAAGATTTTGTCAAAAATATGAATAAAACAAAAATTAAAGAGCTGAATTAACAAGACTCAACATTAAAACCTGATGAACATATTTAAGTTTGATCATTGATAATTTCTAATGAAGATAAAACTAAATTTATGATTGTTAACTAATAAACTTATTGATATATTCCCTTTGTGGAGGATAAATAGCTGTACCTTTAGGACAGCAAAACAATTTAAATATTTGGCCACAATGATTTCGAAAAATGACATAAAAATTGAAATAAATAATAGGATTTTCATGATAATAGATGTTTCTATGGCTTTAGTTGACAAGGCCCGTTGTCTTTTGCGGAAGTGAATGTCGGACACTTAGCAAAGCAGTAAAAGATCTATCTATATTTGAAAGAAAAGTCCTAATAAAGATTTTTGGTTCAATACAACAAAATAACGCGTGGAGGATTCTGTATAATCCTGAAATATACAGAACATTTGGTAAAACTATTATTATAAGAATTGTAAAGGGATTTCGCATTAGATGGTTGGGCCATGTGTTTAGACATAATGATGCATTTCCAACCGAAAAGATAACTTTTTCGACAATTCTGGGAATAAGGAGAAGATGAAACTACCCACTAGACGGATTGTCGATGTCGAAAAAGTTCTAAAGTTAATTGGAGTTAACTAATGGAGGGCTATTGAGCTAAATACGGTTCATATGGAGGAAACTTGGAGAGGTAGCCTTGCCCTGTAACAGGCTGTAGTGCTCAAGAAGAAGATTGATAATTGCAAATTTTTATAAAAGTTAGAGTTAAGCTGTATAGCAATGTATCGGGCATTAAAAATATAAGTTTCATAATAAAAATGATTAATTATGATATTTTAGGTGATGCAACTACGAGAGAAAACGGAAGGAAGGATTTATTACGAACTAATGTGGCATCTTACGATTTAATAGAGTTGGAAGAAGATTTAGCGATAAAAATAAAATCTACATTAAATGTGATCTCGTTAAGAAAAAGTTAATAATTAGGTGGATAAATTTTTTTTAAAATTCAAGAAAATATTTTATTCCTTTATATTCATCAATATCATTCAACTTAATGTTATTATCTCACACTATGAAACAGGTAAATATTTAGTGCCAACATTTATTTTTGTAATTTAGTTCAGCTTAAAAAAGAACTTTTTTTGGCAAAAATCTGACATTTTCGTATGATAACGTAGTAGACCAAAAACAACCCCAAATTATAAATAGATAAAAAAAGACGCGGGGGCCGTTTTATACCACACGCAATATCTTTCCGAAAAGCAGGGGAGGTGAGAAAGAATCCATAGTAAAGTATGTGTGCTACATAAAGCTAATCTCTAAGTTAATTGGCTCAGCCGCATTCGAAGAATCCCTAAGCGGGTTGTGATGTTGTTGTTGCTCCCTGTAATTCTGCGAAAAATTGCGTAATTCCGCGAGGCTGATTTTCCAAGAACAGAAATGGCTCACGTGGTTATGTTTTTGGAAACCGTATCTTTAAACGTAAACATGAGTTGCCGACCGCCCTAAATTTACAATATTTTTCCGGTTTATTAAATAAACAACGTAATTTCGAAAAGCTTGTAAAATAAATATTTATTTACTTTCTGAATTATTCATGTGGCTACATTCAATATTATTAAAAAAATTTTTTTTTTTTATGTGAGTTTGAATGAATATAAATGACTGAATGACAAATATAAGTTCTAAAAAATTAATCAATTCGCCAGAACGCATACGGTTAAAAAATGTATAAACAAACAACTGAATCCATCATTTTATTTTCATTTATTAAATAAATAAAATAAAAATACAGTATTTCAGTACAGTGTGATCGAAATGGAACCTGATATCAATTTCAAGTTAGCTTTCCTATCAGAGTGACTCTGGGAAAATTTTCTATTTCTGTCAACTATATCTCCTCCCTATAATTATTGCATGTACAACCAGCCTTTAATATAATCGTAATATTTATTTTAAGCCTTAATTCAATAATATAAACTTTTCTTCTAAGTAACAATTTTTATTTTTAAAATTAAAACTCTTTGAATTCTTTCCCACTAACATTTCCTTACGTAACAACCTAAATTTTAAATTTATTCTGATGAGTAGGTTTTGTAGATTTATAGCAACAGTGGTATTCGGTAAATATGGTAATGATACGGTAATGATTGGTACAAATTAGGGAATCTCATATGACAATGAAAAATAAAATATTTTCGATAAATAAAACGTTTTGTATTTGTCATGCTGTATAATATACAGCGTAAGAGGTTGCCCAAGGTTAATTTATTTAATATGAAAGATTATATATATAATTTGTTTATATTAATATTATTATCATTGATTAAATATAACATGAATCATTAATTAAAAATTAGTACATTAATCTCACTTATAACGCTCTCACTTATTTGCAAAATTATACAGAACAAAGCGTCCCAATCCAACTCTAAACGCAGAGAAAACAACTTTCTAATCTTCCATCCAGGGCGTTAAGAATCTCCAAAACAAATAAAGCAATCTTTTTTACGTCCCCTTTTTTTCTCAGAGGAGAAGCGATGCTCCTGTTTCATGGGCAAGGGGCTCAGTCACACGAAGGTCATGGGCACTTGAGCTGCAGTAAGAACAAAATGGCAACAAAACTGTTAAACTTGGCCGCAATTCGTTCTGTTCCGATGAGCAGAACCAGAAAGATACGAATGACAAGTCAAGGCTAAAGAATGGGAAAATTGGGCTCCTGAATTATCTCCCAGCCCATTTTTCCTTGGACACCACGGATTTGTTGTTAGAAGTAAGAGCTAAATAGTTATAAAGGGTAAACTGACCAGCGGCAGAATATTCTGGATGGTCCCATTTAACTTACTTAATTTTATTAGGAATATGAATTATTAATATGAATATGAATTTGCTTCTGGGTACTTTGATTTACATCTGAAACAGTAAGTAACTTAAATTCAATAAAAAAGTGGCAGATATTGCTTTTCTTCCAGTTTCTATTTTTTTCCATTTGAATTCATAACTTAGGAAATGTATTAATTTTCAAATTAATAGATTTAAAAAAGAGCACAGCTTACAATTTCCCATATCTTCAACAATATTTTCATATTATAGCTAAATATCTTTAATTATTATGTCTAAATTGTTGTCTTTAAGCAATTGTCTTTGCAATGTAAAATAAAAGACGTAAACACCTTTATTGTTCCTGTATCAAAAGAAGTTAAAATTTTAACTATGTTCCGGGTAATGCTTAAAAGTAATGGCGAAAGGACGGAAATAGTAATTATTTTTGAATGCTGGGCATTATTTTTTTCTTCTTCTTTCTTTTTTTTTTTGAATAAAATGCGGGCGGTTGCCCTGCAATAGAAAAAGAGTTATTCTCAATAAATAAAAGAGGGGGAAATCGAAATGAGGTCAAGGCAAGTATCACCTGCTTCGTACATATTGAAAAATTTACCGGTAAGAATAATTATTACAAGCTTTTACATCCATTAATACGGTATATACGAATTGGTTTACGCATAATAAATATGAGATAACACTTCTTCATTAATGGACCCAATTAATAAGAAATTTATATTGTGAATGGGCAAAGCTCGTATTTTGGAAACCTTGAATTGAATGCGTAAAAATTTAGATCAGTGGGGAAAAAAAAATAAATACAATTTTAATATCGAAGCAACATTTTCAAAAATTGTTTACTTATTTGTCAATTAAGTTTATAGCAAAAAAAAAAAAAAATATAGATAAAAACCATTTTGCTGTGAAAACATTTTAATCTAAAATCTATAAGTATTGTTGTTTCTCAAATTACTTTATTAGTAGAAAAATCAATTCTTTCTCTAAATCTGGTATAAGCTAAATCTTTGAATAAATGATAGTATAAATTATTGTTATATGCATATAAAAACCAAAAACAACTACTCATTTAAAATGTTATAAGTAAGAAAATAAGTTGCATTGCACTACGGCAAGGCGTAAAGCAATCCTTCCCTTACGTCACCTTCATTTTGCAATTCGGCATCTCATAGATAATTTCTGTTGAACAAAAGACGAAATCCGTTATTTAATGATTATGGTTTTGAAAAAAAAAGGATGAAGAAAGATACTACTGTAGAGTTAGTTCTATTGGGAAACCAGTTCCTAGATCCTGGTGACGCAATCCCTCTGAAATTTCGCAGAAGGGGCTAGGGGACGACGCAGAGGGGCAAGGTCGAATGCTCAACGAATTGACCCTCCGACGACGCCTATTGTCACGTATGCGGAAACGGCGAACAGATTTTCGCGTGACGTAACAATCTTCCGCAGCCAGACTGTCTGAGGGTCAACGAGACAATTTTAGTAGCACACAGGTATTGTTTGTCGGTAAACGTTTATCTACAAGGGACTTGCCAGTGACGACGTTCAGCTAGTTGTTTTTCTCTCAAGGGGAACTTTTTATTTTTCTTCCAGTTCTTAATGGAAAATGATTTAGAATTTATACCATTATTTATAAAATAAAATGTTATATGCAAATTTAAATCTCATTTGAATTTACAGATCTCAACGCGTGAAATTAAAAACTATGGTATGCTGCATTAAAACAGTAATTAGTTACTTTAATCAATAAATTGCACATGTATTAAAGGTATTTTTGAATTGACTAAAAATTTACTGATAATGATATACAAAAAAATAAAGAGGCTAAATATATAATTTCTAAAGTAGATTAAACCACACAAATATATATTGCAAAATATTATGAAGTATCTAAAATATTTAAATGACATCCGAGATTAATTACAAAATAGATGGTGATTGACTGTGTTAAATTACCGAAAGCGTTTATAAAATATTGAATTTATTTGAAAATAAAAATCAATTACCAAAGATTATAAGTAAATAAAATTAACGAATTGAAAAAAAAGTTAAGCCATTTGGTTATTTAATAAAACTCAATCGCTATTTAAAAATTTATGAAATACTTAATTAAAAATGGAATATGAAATATCATCCTTGAAATCATATGAATTTAATTTTTCGTACACAAGCCGTGCAATATAATCACTCATATCCAAATCGAAGGGTTAATACCATGACACATTCGGGCGAAACAGTGAGTGCAGCTGTTAAGTGGCTAGTACAAAAGAGTCACAATCCATCTCCGCTGTTTTTCTCCCCACTTTCCATGGATAGGCAATCCTTCATCCTGGAGAAGAAAGAAGGAGTGACCTTTTTTTCTCAACTCCATCAAATTTTACCGGATCAAGGACTACTGGTGGAACTTTTTTGAACCACCTTATTCATCATTTTCAAGAGAATAATACACTTACCCGTTCTTCTGCATCCCTTTCAAGGGATGAGGGATAGGGGAAAAAAAAAGTACCTTAACAAGTAGCACTGAGAGGTGAGGTATCAGTGCTTCACTTTCCTACACGAAAGCTGACATCTGATAAGATTTATATGAGAACATCTCGATATGGGTTTAACGGCGGATGATGTCCGGATAGAATGATTCCGGTGTTAAAAGGGGTTAGCTCAAGATTCGGAATTCCTTCACAAGCCATCTGTTAGGAGGAACGGAACTGAACCTAATCTAATGACGCATCAAATTATAATCATGTTTAGAATAGTGTCTCAAAAACTTGTGAGCGGAAATATAAATTTGGAGCAAAATAAATTAAATTACAGGGCACTACTGATGTTTTTTTAACGACCCATCAAGGCACTTTGGTATTGGGGAAACTAGATAATAGGCACTTATTATACCAATTATAAAATCATTCTGATTTCGTAATAAACCGAATTCATTGCTAACTTTTGAAAATTAATCCTCAAAAATATTTTAATATCGGTGCAATAAAATTTTTTGTGTAAAAATTTTCTTTTTGGCGCACATAAAAAAATTCAGGTTAAAACAGTGCTTTGCAGAAAAGACAAATTTTATTTCATGAATTATTTAGAAAAGTCATTTAATCAATCCTTGGTTATTACTGAAGAGATTTATAGATCAAGATTTTAATGGCAACTTTTTTTCCCCTTTATTATTATAGAACAGTGAACCCGATCTACCCGAATGTTCGGAGATGGTCGTGTGCAACATTCTGGACACATATTCAACTCCTTGGATAGAAAGACAATGCAGATGTCCCAACAAGCGCGTGTGTTCAATGTCTGCGGATTCCAGAGATGGATATACAATAGTCGACAAAAACAGGCAGTTAAAGGTAAGTTGTCATCATTTTGATACAAAAACACTTTCTTTTTTAAAAGAAAGCATGTATTTTTTCAAGCTTCTTTATATTTTTAATACTCTAATAATCAATTTATTCAAAAGGGATGAAATTTTAGATGTCATAAGAATTTGTAATTTCATTTAAAAATCAAGATCAATTTGAGTGTAAGCATATATCTTAAAAGATTTTTTTTTTTTTTTTTTTACCGTTCAAACAGAAGTTAGGAGCGAAAAGTTATCCTTACTCACAAGTTTAATAGTGACAGTTCTTGCAAAACTTTTTTTCTTTGTAAAGATTATCTGATTTTTGATGAAAGAAAAAAGAACGAAGTCTATACTAACGAGGTTAAGCAATTGATATTGTTTACATTACATATTTTAATTTTATAAGAAACGGCCAAGATTATGTTGAAATGAAATCAAAATCTAAAAACAATTATATGTATATATAATTAAAACAACTATTGATTAAAACAATGATTTTTATTATTTATTAAATCTTAAAATGTTCATTTTATCAGAAAAAAAAAAAAAAATCGAAAATTTGTTGAAATTTTCTGAAACTTTTCACAAGAATAATTAAATTACCTTTAAAACCTTTATATGGAAATATAATATCTAAGCAACTGATTTTATATTTCACACGGTTTTTTAGTTTGCATATATAAATATCCTTTTCTTCCCTCTCTTTACCCTTAGTTATGTGAGCCTGTAAATCGATTACCGACATGCCGTTATTTCCGGGATGTCGCTTGGACCTACACTACGTATCCTGATAATACAACAAAGCAGACAATGCATTGTGCTTGTCCCAAGAACAGCGTAGCCTACATATTCAAGAACGAAGCCTTCAGCACCGAGGATGGAATTGGTGGTCTTTATTTTCTTGCCTGTTCACCACAAAGTGTAAGTTACTTTTTTTCGAAAAGTGGTATTCACACAAAATTATGACTCGAATAAGGGTTCTTTGTATAAATTGATGATTTAATTAACTTTAACATTTTAACATACGTAAGCAAATATATTTCTGTGTTAAATACGTTGCACTAAATTTTTATAACGGGTCACCAGAATTTCGTACACTCATATCCGAGTCTTTGTTTTGATCTTCTCTTTCTTTCTACTAAAAAATAGTACATTACAAATGTTTTAATTTTCTTTTCGTAGAGAAACAATTAAACATTTCATTCAGATTAGAAGCCATAGAATTCTCTTCGGTGTACACCCATAAAAATCTGTTGGGAGTCTTCGAACCTTGAAGGACCCGGTATAGTTAAAGAACACAGTATGCTACTTTAAGATACAAAAGTTACCCATCTCGAAAGGGGAAACCTATCAAGGTAATAAAAGAAAAACTCATACATGCGCATATAATTTCTCCTTTGTTTCGAAGTAACCAGCGGGAATCTCAAATATAACTTTTCACAAGAGACCACAATGGACGCACTCTCTCGAAATAGTTCGCACTTCCTTCGTTTAAAAAACACACGCCCTTTTTTTTTTGCAGAAGAAGAAGCGGGAGTGACCGTCGCTTGTGTGGAAGGAAGTGCAGTGTCCGTTTGTTACCCTGATTTGAGAAAACAACATTCCCATTCATTCCGCAGTCACGACCCGTATCCGGCCTTTGTTTTTTCCCATTCTCGAAAGATGTTAAATGCCAAGGCATGCGAGAAAGTGAGAGAATTAAGTGGCACCGTTTAGGATTACAGACCGGCGCCTCCATCTCCACGCTGAGAGCGATTAAAAGCATTTTTTTCTACGAAAAAAAAAAAAAAAAAAAAAATATTAGATACATTTTATGAACCACTTTATTACATTTGTATCATTTGCTTTCGATTTTACCATCCAACGCGGCAGTGATTATTTTAATAACATTTTTTCCAATATTAACAAGCTTAAAATTCTTCATTTATTGTATTATTTAATTGAAATTCAAATCTTCTAAGTATCTGTCAATAAAAATGAACTAATGATTTCTTTTTTTGTACTTTAAAAAAGAAACAGAAAATTATTTAAATGTTTTAAAAGCTGATAGCATTTTTTTTTTTTATTGAATTAGATTTATGTGATTAATTAGATAAGGAAGTATTAGATAATTTTTATTTTGATTCTATACAGTTTATCTCATTTCTAAAAAGAACCATAAAAAAAAAAAAAAAAAAAAAAGAAACAGCTTTAAATTAATTAGACAGGAAATGAAAAAGGTAGTTTTTCCCCCCTTCCTATGAAACTGACAGGCGTCAACATAAACCCAATGACAGAATTTAAGAACAACCAGCGTCACTTATTCCGGCAGATAATTGCACAACAAACCGGTATATGAAGGTTAATCTAAACATGTAAAAAAAATTTGATTCTGACATTAACTTCTTTGCTTAACCACATGTAGGTAATACTCATTTGCAAACTGGCTAACCTTTTGAGAAAGAAAGTTATTTCTCACAACATTTTATCGACAAGTATTAAGTTGAAGCAAACAACTGTGAGCATTATTCCTTTTTAATATCATTCACAAATCCTGTATTATTGGTGAGATTAGATTGGATTTTTAACAATTTATAAAACACAATTGGTATTTTTTTTTAACACTTAAAGCAAAAGAAAAAAAAATAAATAAATTTTTAACTATAGATAAAAGAATATTTTGAACCAAACATTGTGCTAATTTAAGATACCCTGACAAATTTTTGTAAAAAACTTGTATATAAGTTTATTTTCAGACGGTTTATTCCCTATTTGTTTCAGTGTACAGTTATAATTTTCTTTAAAGGTATTCTAGTTTTTTTTTTTTTTTTCCATAAGATTTATATGAATAAAAGGGGATTATTCAAAAAGTATTCATCAAATAAAAATTAACAAAAATTAAAATGCAAAAACGCTTATTTTCCTAAATTATTTTTTTAAAAACGTTTTATCATTCCAATACGTTAGAAGTATGGATTTAATGATAATATCTAACAAAAATAAAAATGTACTGTGATTTTATATTTAAATAATGTTTTTGAAATACTTTCTTCTTAATTTCGTGAAGTCAGACATGTCCTGAACTTGTAAAATAATTTCTTAAACGTGCACACTGCTGTTTGTTCTTTTTTATACGAATTATATTTATGACATATTTCATTTTCCTTTTTTCTTCAACAGAAAATGCGTTGTCAAAGAAAAGAACCGTGTAGGCTTTTCACAGTGAAAAAAAGGCCAGATGTTGAAGAAGTCAGCACTAGCACTCTCTGCCAATGTCCGAAAGATCATAACTGTCCTGAACATCACAGCCAACCCTCTGTCATCCTCACCCCATCAAGTTTTACGGAACAGCATATTCGGACTTACAGTGGTTACTGTACGCCGAACAACTTGTGAGAGACGCAACACCGCATTCATTTCAGATATAATGAACATTTGTGAATAATAACGTGTCATATATGACAGACAGATGTAAATAATCAAGGAAGAAACTTATCAGAATATTTAAATTTGATGAATGGCTCAGTGATCAAAATAGATAGAAACAGTAGCATGGTAAGCACTGCACATGCCTTTAAAATTTGCAAAAAAAAATTTCGTAATAGGAACACTCTTGTATATATATATATTTCAGATTATATTTGTTTTATAAACAATTTGAGTAAGACATGAAATTCACATCTCTTTTAAAAGTAAACTAATATAATTTTGAAGTATTACTTTTTATTAAAAATAAAACATAATCTTATTGCCAACGATCAAAATTTAATACTTTGAACGGATAGAAACAGTACATTTATAATTTTAATAACATAAAAATAAAATTAATTAAAATGTGCTATTTAGCAGGATTAACATCTTAAAAACTATTATAATAATAACTGATAACTGTAATCATTAAATTTGATTTCTGTGGGGGAAAAACAGATATATTCATAAAAATTTTTTAATTAATTCACATTTTTTTTTTTTTCCTGTTTGAGATGATTATTTATATACACTATTATTTGCAAAATCTTTTAGAATATCAAATATCACAAATATGATGAATAATGAATTCATCGCTTTTATCAATACCAAGACATCATGTGATGACAAAAATAGCAAACTATAGTACTAATCATTCGATAACTCCCCATGTACATGACAGAATAGAAAAGCTAACCGTTGCATACAAATAGCCTATTCCGCACAATAATTTCCCTCAATCTCTCTATCCCCCCGCCCTCCTGACTCCCGAAAAATAATTTTTCACGGTTCTATGAATCCGTAACGTTCTCTGCTGTGAGCGGGGTGGAAAGTCACATTCAGAAAGATGATAATAAAGAAAGGGTCCTTTTCAAAATGCTTGCAAGGGTGGGATTGCTAGTAAAGGTGAGGACCAAAGTGACCACTGACACGGCCCGCTGGTCTACAGGAGTCAAGGGTCCTGTCACAAGGTCGATTTGCCCTTTCTCATTTCCGTGTCTCACACACACATACAGAAATGTATGGGAATAGTTATAGGCGAACCCTTCCCATGACAAAGCTGGGAAACAGTAATTGTGAAACCTTAAGGTTACAAAATGGAGCCCTCTCAAGCAATTTCGGTATTCACTTTCTTTAAGAGATCACACGCAGCTACTGACTCTTGCTTTATTCGGTGTTGAGGATCTTTTCATTATTCTTTAAAATGCCAATTATTTATTCTTCAAGAGAAAAATAAATGATGCATAAATTCACCACCAGCTTGAGAGACTGCATTCCAAACGATTGATTACGAGTGTTCCCTAGTGATAATTGAACATATAAATCTAAATAAAAATTAAAGAGCAGCAAAATTGAATTCTTTCTTTTCTCTTTAATTTGATGCTAGTCCCAGATTATAATAAATAGCCGAAATTTTATTCCTCTACGTTGTAACATAAAAACATTTAATAATTCGACACAAGATTTTTATATAGTGTATGATAATAATCATCTCTTTTAATATAATATCTTTATACAAGAATAAATCTGCGTTCCGTTCACCGTAAAAAATCATCATGGCTAATAGCATTAATTTCTTCACAAAGCAATTCTATTTCTGAAGTCATTAATATTCGAAAGTACTTATTTAAGTTATCGCAAAGATGATAATTTTAAATCTGGAATAGATATGAGCAGTAATTAAATTATTTAAAAATGCCCAAAATAACAGGATTTATCTCCATAAGAAAAGTGTATAGCCAATTAAATCTATATAACTTTGGTTTGTCTAATATAAATCAGCGTAAAGTTTTATTATAAAACAATAACAATTTTTTTTATCAAAAGAATGTCGATAAAAAACTTAGCGCCATTTTAAAATTAAGGAAAACAGCAAATAATTTTTCCTAGAATTGTCCACTCTTGGATGCATTTATATACACCGGACTATCTGTAAGAATATTGCATGAAGGAAAGACAATATCAAGATACAAAATGTACAGAAATGTATTGGTTCATTTCCGTAAATGCCTCAGGTGTGATGTGCAACAACACACGTGTAGTACAATTATTTTGTAAAATTTTTGTAAATATTAGAGCTCTTTTGTTTGTTGTATATTTTCGTGTACTTTTATAAGAGTTTTAATGGCACAATTTTGTTTTGAATGGTTTTTTTTTTTTTTTTTTTTTTGAATTATCATTGTGCCATATTTTTGTTTTAAGCTTTCAAGAATAGTTCTATACTTGTGTATCTGTTTATGTTTTTCATTAGCACAATATAATCTGTTTACTTCTTAAGCAATTCAAAGTTGCCATTTCATTAAATATAAACTTTTATAACTGATTATTTAAAAGAATTTCGAAGAAAGTTGTCCCTTTTCACTGATAAATAAGAATTATTTTTCATTGTACGTTTCACAATTTATGTTTATTATTTTGTAAAAAAAATACTGGATTATATAATTTCCATTAGAAAATGTTCTGTAAAAATGTGTATAGTATTGTATAGAGATTCCGTTCAAAAGAGAAGATGATAAATATTTTACTCTTATTTCGACTGTCTTAGCTTTAAGGCTGTTTTTGAAAAATAAAATAAAATTAAAAAAATGCTAAGAATCTGTTTAATTTCATTTACATATAAAACACACAATGTACGCATAGAATGCTTGGGTGCAGTATTTTGCGAAAATTACAGCATATTTTAATTTGTCAGGCGCAGTCGGACGATTAGCAAATAGTACGATTGTAGCGATACGATATGATACATGAAATAAAAGATAAATTGATGAAAAGATTGTTAAAAAAAAAAAAAAAAAAAAACTCGATTTAGAAATTAGTACTGCCAATGTATTATAGAATTAACATTTTATGAAGCAAACTGATGAAGCAAGATAGCACAGGCTTGTTAATATCAAAATCTACATACATTTTTTGTGATGCAAAAGAAAAACTATTAAAAAGCTACCTAGAATGCATCATTTATATTTATCATAAGTTGTTATAAGTGATAAAAAATAAATAAATGATTTGGATATTTTTTAATTGATATAATTTATTTAATAGCCAAACGAGAAAATGATTCTAAAATTTTTCAGATTTTTAAATACCCAAGATTGAAGCAGTATATTTCTAGGTATATATTTGTGCTGAAGAGAGGCTTGCGTACTTTTAAGTATTACTTGGCAATGATTTAAACTATTATTATCCGTACAATGATAGAAGTTTAAGAAGTTGTCTTTAATTACACTTGCGAGTTCTCCTTAAAGGATAAAAAATCTGTGAAAAAGACGAGTGTTGCTGACTAAATCCAGCAACTATTTTATTTTTTAAAAATCAGAAAAGCAATTTTAGAAAATTGATATTAAATTATTAATTTTTAAACACAAGTAATATTTGATACAGAATAGGTGGCCTATTTATCTCAGTGATCAAGATATTGCCAGCAACGTTAATGTAAAAAAAAGAATAGGTGTTATCATAAAATAAATTAAACTATTAATTTCCAAAATTCTATATATAATAATAAAAGAATTATATAAAAAGTGCCCTACTCGTGGTTCAGTGGAAACGTGCGCAGCTAGTGAGCATTAGGACGTAGGTTCAGCCTTTTTGTAGAACACTGTTTCAAAAAACGAGGTGACTCGATGGCGTTTGTGATGTTCAGCCTCCTACCTCGTTTGTCGGGCTACCTTGGTGGGAGTTTCTCGAGTTTCCCCCTTACAATATGCTAATGTGAGATAGTTCCTTCCTAAAAGTCTCCCTAGAAGGCACTGTCTTCCTTCTTCAGCGATACGTAACCAAGTCAGACTTGGTACTCCATCACAACAGGAGCTGCCCATCCTTTCATGGATGTTTATTAGTGGTTCGGAATCCACATTAAACTGTAGGCCATTAATTAGCCTAAAGTGTGCAGAAAATGACCATAGAGCAACAATTCAAACCTTCCATGAGGGATATGACAACAACAACAAAATTATTAAAAAAAGTTCTTTTAACTTAATAATTTTTCACAGACGGTGGTGCCTATAGATTCGTGGCGTTGTTTTACATCCTCTGGCAGAAACCATATTTATGTAAATATTAAACTACAAGCAAAATGCAATTAAAAGAAATCTATGAATTGAAGTGTAATCCAATCATAAATCGAGGAGTAAATAATAGATGCTCTGAATGACATTTTAAAAGAAGCATAATAAATAAATAAACTTGCGTTGATGCATTTGTGATATATGACAAAGAAAGATATATGATAAAGAACATTTTATGATATATGATAACAAAAATGAGCATGTAACCTTGACACAATCAAACTAGTTAACAAATAAAAAGTTTTTATCTAACACAACTTTTAGGAAAATATTTTGTTATTAAAAATAGTTTCTGAACATTAATTTTTTTATCGCTTAACATTTTCCAGGTTTTCCCCCCAATCATTAAATAATGCTAAGCAAAAATAAACTAAATGGTATAACTTAGAATTTGGAATCTCATATTATTTTCATCAGGATTTCTAATAATAATGTTAAAAATCCTACATCTTCATTAAAAAAAAATTGTAGGGGTTAAAAAAAAAAAAAAAAAAAAAAAAAAAAATATATATATATATATATATATACAGGAAAGCACGAAAATATTTATAGAGGACCAAAGGCAAAATAAGATTATCACCACGTTTTTCTAAGTACGCATAACAGGCTTTTTTTTTTTTTTTTCGATGCCGAATGTCCTCAAGGCAATGAAATCCAAAAAGGAAATAGGGATGAGGGGAAAGAGGAGGAGGAGGAGGAGGGTATGATCCACTACCGAAGTTTTAAAAGCAGGAATTCGCACTCCCCTACTTCGCAAAAAAATAAATTTTTCTTTTTCGTTTTATATTTCCTTGGCGAAATAAATGTGTAGGCCGAGCAAGTCAGCCCATTCATGAAAAATAATGCCATCCATTAAACGTGATTACAGCGCTTCCGGTGGAAAATAACCACTTGACTGGAGTAAATGGACGTTCCACGCATCGGAGGAGCAAAGAAGAGGTAAAAAGGAGGCCAGAAATTCCACGGAGATCTGATATATGTACGTACGGATGAAATAGAAGTTAGAGAATCCACAGAAACTTAACTTCTTCTTTTCAATTGAATACTTAAGTGTGTAAAAGAACACTAGAAACTTCTAATTCTAGGTTTACATTCGTTAGGTTGAAAAAACATGATTTTGCTTTTTTCATTATGCTTATGCTGAATAATATTTTTATGAATTTTTTTTTTTGTTTAAATATTTAATGAGATTAATTATTTAAAAGAGAAAAATGTTTCGGAATTTTTGTTTAACGTAAATTAAATGAAACTGCTTACGAAATCTATTAAAAACGGATGTTAATGCCCTTTTGAATGCATCATTAAAAATTTATTTCATTAAAAGTTTTATTTTAATCTAACTTTTTAAAATTTTGGTTTATATTAATAAGTTGAATAAATTTTCCAAAACATTTCCCCCAATTAAAAGGAATATCAAATAAAGAGAAAAATCTTTTTTTACAAAGTAAAATAGTATCTTATCTATTGTAAGAAAAATACTCAGAAGATGATTATCAACATGATTGAAAACAATGAATAATAAGTCAATTAAGAACGAACAGCGTGATTTAATATTAATAAATAACATAAAGAAAATTATCTCACATATTTCTAAGAACGATTTGCTATTACTCCTTAATGAAACTTTTTTATGATAGAGTGTGGCATTTTTTTTTTTTTTTTTTTTTTTGAGAAATGTTTCCACTCCCCCTTTTTTTAATGTAAAATCAGAAATTTTGTTTTAATATAAACGTTTTATTTGGTTTTCAAAACAGTATTAAGTCATTAAGAACAAACCTCTTCTACTTGAAAGAAATGACATGATTTCAAGTTTGCCCTTATAATAATCTAATTAAAAGTACAAAAATGAAAATGATATATATATACGCGAAAACACAATGCCAGCCGAAAACGCTTACTTTTGAGATGATGAATATATATATATATATATATATATATATATTTAACATTAGCTATGTAAAAAAGTACAATACACGTTTTATAAGTAGTTGTATAAATTTTGTAGGAAAGACGGGGGTCCAACACAATATGAAAATGACGGTCGTGAAACTTCAACATAAACATCTTTCGATTTCATTAATGATATAGCCACGTTCCTTTTAAAATACAGAAAAATTTTTAGAATCGCAAGCAATTTTATATTATTTCCATCCAATTTTAATTTTTACATTGTCAAAGAAATTAGTAAAAATAGACCATCACCATACAACTACACGTACATTATACAATTATTTGTACTAACTTCAGCAAGTAATCAATAAATTTTCTTTTGGAGAGAGGGGGAGGAGAAGGGAAAAAAGATACATAACTAGTGTAAAATAATAAATAAAAAAAAAAATCTATAAGGCTTTTCAACATGGAACAGTAAGACATAAAAGCTGAAGCACTACTATCATTTAGCTAGTTTAAATATTTTAAAGTTTCGTTGAAAATTAAAAATAATTTTGATATATCTCGGGTATACATGAGAATATGAAGTAAACTTTGTCAAGAAAGTCTCAGTATATGCATAAATAATATGCTTTCTATTGAGCACATTAGAAAAAAATATTTACACTAACCAAAAAAAATTATACACATACTTGTTGAAATCATTTTACTAATAATTTTATGTAGAATAAATAGTTCCACAACGGTTTCGACAGGGACTGCCATCTATGAGAATAAATCAGAGGTAAAGAGGTAGAAAAAATTTGCATAGTTACTAAAAAGAAAGGCTACTCGCTATAAAAATTATCCTTTTAGACCTAATGTATTTTTTTCTTAATATCAGGGAAGTTTCCTCTACATCAAGCAGTAAAAGAAATTCGAAAAATTTATCAAAGAAAATAGGGAAGAAAAGTTTATGAAATGTTGAGTTTTCATAACGTCACGGGGGCCAACACATTTATTTATTAGGAATTGAATTATTTATTATATTGAATTATTTTTTATACATTTATAACTAATATTAAAGTGCGTTATATAAGTATCATCAAATCTTGAAAATAAGAAATGAAATAAATATGTATTCAATTATTGCATTGTTTATATACATTACAAGATAACTGTTTGCTGAATTATTTTAGAAAATTGAAGTCAGATGAAAAACAAACAGAAAAATGTTATTTAAAATACATAACTCATTTTTTAATAATGAGAAAAAAACAATGTACAATGTAATCGGAACAATTCAAGCAAATATGTCTCCGATTACATTGTGAAATAAGGAAAAAATTCAGCGTTTCGACAAAAGCATTTTCAAAGACACGAGGCAAAAAAAGGAAGGACACTATTTTTCTAGAACATGTGTATACAGATGACGAGAAATCTGGCAGCGTTCACGTTATCGTGATTCATTAAGGGAATAAATAATCAAATTATGTCTCAAAAAAAAAAAAAGTGCACTTTCGTTTTCGTCGCTAGACGCAATTCCAAAAATAGCTTAGTAATACTGAACAAATATCCTCAGATCTACAGCTTTACTTTCCTCTCTTTTACCTCAAAAGGTAAAAAATTTTGCACACAATTTAACTTCATAAAAGTGAAAAAAAAAAAAAAAAAAAAAAAAAAAAATCCGCTAAAAATAGATGGCACGTTTTTTGTGACATCCGAAAAGTAAGGCAGGATTGTATACGATTCCAATTCGAATCAGTAAGACAAAATAAATATATTTAGATAAAATAACAAGATGTAAATAAATAAGTATACTAGCAAACACGGTTTAATTTACAAATGGCAATCAAAAATGATTTTTTTTATAATAATATATAATTGGAAAATAAGCAGAAGGTTGAATTTTGATTCGAATAATTTAATAATATTATTCATACTACAAAAACACAATATGTAATTCAAGCACGAATTTAGTGATGAAAATTTTAGAAAGAAAAAGGCTGTTATGCTTTTCATTTGTAAGCAATGAAAAAATTTAATAGTAAATAAAGATATCTCTAATTTCGATTATTTTAAAAGTGTGATTCCATGAAAAAAAAAAAAAAAAAAAAAAAAAGGAAGAGGAGTATCAACACAAACTTAAATGAATAGGTAAAATGTGCAAAATTGTAGCTGTTGGCAAATATTTCAAAGAAAAATTATAACCTATGTTACAAATATTTTTAAAAAGGAAAATCTTTTGTTTGAAAAATTTCTTAAACAAGGTTTAATTTTTATCTGCGGTAATATGAACTCAATACACGTATAAGTTGACCAAGCCACACAAGTCATAATTACTTGAGGATTACAAAGCATGTAAAATTTAATACATTTTCAAATGCATACATTGGAATATAATGCCTTTGTATAAGAATCAAATCATATCCAATGACATTCCTTGACAATTTAAATTATTGTTTACTTTATTACTGCAACCTTGCTCTGGGATCGAATTTTTAAAAACTTATATGTTCAAATTTGAGTACAAATGTCTTCAGCAAAATATTTCGTTTTGCATACACTCAGTTGTCCCAATGATAGTACTGTTGTTAAAAATATTCCTTGAATACAGTTATATTTTGAATGACTCCTTTAGAATTCGAGAAACGTTGCACCGTCAGTTATAGCTTAGGAAAGAAATAAAAGTTTATTGGTGTGAGGTCGGGTTAATAGGATGTTATAAGAGCGGAATTTTTAGGGGTTTAAGTGCAGCCGGCATTGTCCTGCAGCAAAATTCAATCGTTTCTTGCTCATTTTTAGAGTGTTTTTTCATCTGATAGCGTTTCGTAAGAGGCAAGGAGTTACCCTGAAAAGTTACTCGTTCCTAGTTTGGTTTTTATGGTATGAATTCGTAATGAATGAAATCTTAGCATTCAAAAAACACCATTACCTTCAATTCCTTATTGCTTTAATTCAAACGGCAGATCGTCAGGCGAGTTTCTTTTTGTTCACGCCCTATTTTTAGAGCTATATGCAAACTCAACACGATGAATGTTAAAATAAAAATACATGCTGAGAACTTTAAATATCTGCTTGCACAGATAATCTGTTGAATGCAACGGTGGAAGTGCGGCTAACACGGCAGTTGTTTTAAAACCATTTTAAGGAAGTATACACAGTCGCAGTTTTTTTTTTTTTTTTTTTTTTTTTTTATATATTCATTGCCTGATTATTTTACGATTTAAACATATGAAGGGTTTTTTTAGAAGAGGATTTTAGTAATAAAACAAGATTTCAATCTCGCTTCGTTGGCCTATATTTAAAAATGTGACAATGGAGAAAAACTTGGCTGGATAAATATCTTTACTTGTACCAATCCACATATTTTATCTACACCCTGACATGCTTTGCAAATCAATTAGGAAACTTTGACTTCAGTATTATAATTTACTCATTTTTCTATATTTAAAATGACTTTTTAAATATAATATATATCTACAAATAGATTCTGGTATTCAATAAACGTCGTACTATATTTGATTGAGTTCGGTTAAAAGATAAATTAATAAATGAAAATTGCGAAATAAAAATTGGGGAAAAAAATAAATAAATAAAATAAGAAACATAATGTTAATACAAGAAATGAATTTATAGTATCTACTCAATTAAGGCCTTCACATTTAAAAACAATTCATTTTACTTTAATATATATATATATACACACGTAGCATTTCTACTTTAATACTGCATAGCAGTTTCCTTATTACAGCGATAAGGTGACATTCCATTATTAAGGTACATTTTTTGGTCAATGAATGATGCATTAAAAAAAAAAATAAATAATATATATATATATATATATATTTCTGTATTTTTTAAGTAGTTATTAATATATTAATAATTAGTATTACACAAGCGAAATTTTCTAAGTTAAAATAATTTTTAATCTTGAAAAAACGTTTACGTTTATAAGAAAGAATAACATTTGCAATGCAAAAAAACAAATAAATTAAAAAAGGAAATTAATTTCTTATTTTCACAATAAATCTTTTAATTTCAGAAAAATGTTTAATTTAATTATAGAATTAATAATTTCAGTATTCTAAGTGATTCAAACTTTAAATAATAAGAAATACATTTTTAAAATAATCTTTAGAGAAAATAGACTCTGCAGAAATCTAGAATAACTTGACTTAAGTTCACCAGATGGCAGCATGACAAATTTGAGGTTGCGCTCTTTATTAATAAATACAATTTACATTTTCAACTAGCTGAACATGCTTTAAATATAAAAGTTCTCTTAAATGAATTGCATTTTCTCCACCAAATTAAATAAAATATTATAAACTCCTTAAATTGCGAGAAACATGTTAGATTATGCTTTTTTTGAAAAATAATGCAATATCACATAATCAACATAAACTAAATTAAATGGATATATGTTCTAATGTTTATTATTTAAAATATTAAATAATAAACACGTTTAAAAGCTTTATCTCTATTTTTTCTAACAGAATATTAAAATAAATTCAAATAAAATGCTGGTGATTTCGACAATTAACCGAAAGGATAAAAACGTTATAGAAGTTAATTTAAATTGGCAATTTTTCTTAAAGATATTTAACAACGTAAAAATGGAAAATTTTTTAAAAAACTGAATCACAATTTTTTTCATACTTCCTAATTCACAATTTTCTCCAGAATTTTTAAATGCTCTAATAATAGGGTTTAGTAACTTCACTATACTATTTAAATCAACATTTTCAAATCAGTTATTTAATTTAATGTTATAAGTTAAAATTGTTGAATTAAAATTTTTATCATAAATCAAACTAGTTTTATTCTTTTAAAAGTTAATATGAATGTCAACGCATAAAAATTGGTACGGTAGTTTCATATTAGTTAAATGAAGAAGCCTTATAAATCTTCTTTATCTCATTAGAAATAAATTATTTTTCAATAATTAAAAAAAATGTTGCTGAGCCTTAATTTATGAATTTAAATAAGTTCAAGAAAATATAATATATATAAAAAATAAGAATGAAGGTTAATAAATTTATAAGACATATAAAAATATGTCTTATAAATTTCAATATATATATATATATTTTTTTTTTTTTTTTGTAATTTCCTCTTGATGGTCACATAAAAATTTATGAAAAAGAAACACAACATAGTTTTAGATCTTTCATTTGCAGCATTTCGCCTACTCTGAATGAATGAAATTCAACCATTTTAAACATTCTTTTGAATTCAGAAGAATTCCAAGTAGATAATAACAATAGACGAGTTTTAGTTCTTAACATTTTTTAAGTTGATTAGTGTAACACCACTGAATAATCAGTGTAATAAGATATTAATCAATCACTTTAAAGTACTTCCTGTGCCCAATGAAGCCCAGATAATAGATGTCAAAACATTAAATGTACAAAATTAGAATGTTTAAAAAAAAAAAGTAAGCAAATTAATAAGAAGGGGGGGGAATTGCGAGCCTTTACCATTTCAGAATTTTATGTGTACTCTATGTTTTTCCCATCCTTACAGAATCTACTTTTCAAATTGATAAATTTGTTTTTATATCATTCATAGAAGCATAAATTCATAGTTTTAATCCTAAGGAGAAAATTCCCTCCTTTAACACATTAATAAAAAATTTTACATTAGAAAAAAGATTTTTTTTTTTTTGTCTTTAGCTGAATAAAATTAATTTTATTTTATTTCCATAAAAAAAGAGTTTTCAGTGATATTGAATTATTAAATAAGCTGATTTCAAATTATATTTATGAATGCATTCTTGATAAAATTGTGGTAAAAGAAAAAAAAAGTTTTCAGTGGTTATAAAAGAATGGTCTAATACTGGAAGACTTGCTTCGAAAGAAAAATTTTAACATCAAAAGTAATTTTTTATAGCATTTAAAACAGAAGATTTTAAAGTTTTTAATATATATATATATAAAACCATCCCAGAGTATGTTTGCAGAAGTAAATTACTACAGAACAAGTAATATAAAATATTTTTTTTTTTTTTAAAGTCAATTCCTACTTTTTTTTTCACTATATTGCAGAAAGTCCTTTATAAATAAAGTTTACATTTTCCTCTTACATCTGGCGCATCTATTGGTTGATATATGCAACTTAAATCTAAAGAAACCTAAAATTAGTTAATTAAATTTAATTACTGAATTAATATTTGAAAAATTGTATTAACATCAAGTATCATCCATTTCAAGTTTAAAAAATGTATTTGAACTTGAGTGGAGGAATAAAAAAATTTTATGAGCGATTGAAAATTTGAACTAGATATATATAGTGAGTGCGTGAACTAATAGTAGGAACTGAATGAAGAATTAGATGTTAAAAATCAAATCGTAAATACAACATTGCTTATTAATTTACACCCTTATGCTAGTAGAACATGGCGTAATCTAGAATATAGGCTTCATTCGCCGCCCCTCACTGAAGATGTAGAATCATTGTAAGTAAGGTGGTTAAAATCTAGGATCCTGTACCCTTTGTGCCAAACACATCGCCAAGTTGCCAAGTCGGTAAGTAAGCATAGAAATGAATGGGCCAGGTAGTTTGCGGGGTAAAATGATATTACGCCAAAATCCTTTACTGGGTTGCCAAATCACCAAGTAAACAGACAAAATGGTTGCCGAAGTTTGGTGTAATTGTAAAATGCTATTTCGCCAAAGTTTATAGCCAAACAGTGCTTTTACGCCAACATTAGCAGCCAAATAGCTATTACGTCAGTTTATTCCTGAAAAGGCTTTGAAGCCAAAGTTTATCGCTTTAACGCCAAATATTATAAATATCCTACCAAAATTTTAATCCTCGAAATGCAAAAATTTAAAGCTTTGTCACCAACATTTATCGCTTTATAGCCATTTTTCACTAAGCAAATTTTGTTATATAACTACTTTTAAGCAAAAAAAAAAATGCTTTATGCCAATATTTATCGCTTTATTGCCAAATTTTTCCACTAAGCGAATTTCGTTTTTTGACGTGCTTTTACGCCAAAAGTTAATGCTTTATCACCAATATTTATCGCTTTATAGCCAAATTTTTTCACTAAGTGAAACTTGTTTTTTGAGTTGCTTTTAAGCCCAAAAGTTAATGCTTTATCGCCAAATTTTTTTATCACTAAAATTTTTTATCTCTGGAATACTTTTGCGCCAAATTATACCGCCAAATTACGCCGAAATTTAGTGCTATTATGCCAAAAACATTATATCTAAAATGCCTTTACGCCAATTTATATCGCTTTATCGCCAAAATTTTTTTTACCACTATTATGTCAACTTTTTAATGTTTTCTTTTTTACGCCACATATTGCCCCCTTTAACGCCAAAATATATCATTATTTTGTCAACATTTTATTCTAAATTGCATACACGTCAAATTAAATCGCTTTATCGTCAAATTATTAAGTGGAATTTTATTTTGCTAAATCACAAAAATGTATCGTTTAAACAAAGATAATAATTGCTGTTAATTGATAAAATTTCGCCGAAGTTATTCGCTAATTCGCCAATTTTTTCTTTTTTTTTGTAATGTCAAAAAATAAGTCATGTTCTTTACGAAGCCGAATTCGAATGATAAATTAATATTAACAAAAGATAAAAAAGAAGAAAAACTAGAGAATAACTTACCTTTTATTGTGGTATGTCCTTCTCTGTGGTAGAAACAAACATTTTATTTCATCGGTGAAATCGTAAAATATTTTGCGGATGTTACATTTGTGCTGGCGCCGCCACATGCACTCTGTCAGATAATTATCAAATGTTCCGGACACATTATTTTATTAATATTAATTTATTTTAATTATTAAATATTTAAATTGTAACGTTAACTAACGTTCTAAAAGCTAAAGATTGAAATATTCCGAGCGAATTCTAATTACGGTTGCCACAAAATCCTAACTAAACGAACATCTTTAAAAGGAAATTAATTATTTAAGAATAAAATATAAGTTATTAGTAAATAAAAAAAAATCGTTTTTCTTGTTTGTTTCTTACTTTCCTGAATGGCAAATTCATAAAAATTGTTTATGTTCTGAATCAGTGACCGACGTACGTTGTAAGAATAAGTTCAGAATAATCAATAATTTATTGGAATACTTATTTAAAAGAATATATATTACTGTTATTATTTACTGCAAATAAGAATTCTACAAATAATAATATAATCACAATAACAATAAATAGTCATTATATTGTTTGGAAAATGAAGCTACGAATTCCTCTAATTATAGTATTGCAACACTAAAGAAATTGGCGAAATATTCAGGGTTGCAAGGTTGGTGACTTCCTCAGGGTACAGCATCCTAGATTTTAACCAGTAAGGTTTCAAAATAAAGCTTTGAACTCTTTTCTTTTAATATTATAAGCCGTTTGAGTCTATCTTAATTTTTTTTTTTAAAAACAGGTCGTTTGACTACCATGTATTTATTGGACCATACAATATTTATTGCAAATACGAATTTGGAATTTTCTCAATATTCATTACATTGAGAATAGACCATTACGGAACAAATTTATCTTAATCCATCATTTATGATAAAAGGTAAGATTAAATGCTTATTTTATCTTGCATTATCATTTAATCTTATTATTTTACAATAATTTTTAATTTACAAGAAATTTTGTGAGATTTCAATTTAACAATCATTCGACTGACGGAAATTAAAATTTGGACTTAACAAAAATGCTTTTTTAAATCATTATTTTACTCAACAATCAAATAATAATATAAAATGCAAGAAATTTTAACAAAATTTCACAGTTCCGTTATTTTTAAGTAGCGACCAAATAATAACGATAAAAAAACCCACAAACAATGCATCAATTAACAAAATATTAAGAACAAATATCCAGTTATAAACTAATTGTTCCTTTCTCGCTTCATTTCTTGATAACAGGGAGAGTGGTGGGAGGAAGGTATTAAACAATGTTCAACGCAAATACACAGTTAAAAGTAAATATTTGATAAAAGAAAAGGAATGAAGAAGTAGTAGGAAAATCAATGTTATTCTAAAATAAAAGGAAACAGTACTTAAACCATGCCCATGAAAGCGTGATCAATTGAATTTTTTTAGAACAATGGCGCAGAAGGAAAATGTACTTACTCCAGGAAGTAAGGAGTGTTTTAAGTATACGCGAAATGAGAGCTACAGAAGAAAAATTCAGTATACAAAGTTCCAGGGAGTATTTACACTTTTCATGGTTGAAACGTCAATTGCAGAAAGACAAAGGTAAAAATGAAAGTATTTCATTGTTGGCACAGCAACACGCAAATATTTTTAAATGTTTTCTCCTGTATTAATAAAACGGTTGATTCAACTGATATAATGCAACAACCAAAATTACTTATATCGCAAAAATTTATTCAATAAGAAAATATCAAATAAAATTAGAAAACATATTTTAGTTTACTTATTCCCAAACAAGTACAAAATAGTATATTTATTTAATATTATTAATTTTAAATATAAAAAAACCCTAAAACAATTAACCTTTAAGTATAATGTTTTAAATGATTCGTTATGCGACTTTAAATTATATAACAAAAAAAAAAAAAAAAAATGTCCTTTAAATTATGACAGAAAATTTTGGTAATTTTTCTGTTATTAATGATTATTCTGCTAACACACAACATTAACATCAATTTTTAAAATGAAGGAAGCTACATCAGAGGTAATAATGTATCTAAGATCTCCTTTTTATTCCAAAAATGCAAAAGATAAAATAAGAGGCAGTATTATTTTAACAGTTTATAACAACAAATAAACCAATCTAAACCACAAATTTCTTTTGTTATAATTATTTTAAACTCAATAAATAAATACTGAGCATAAAAAATACATTCTAAAATACTATGGTGAGATACTACAACAGTAGTAAATTCAATAAATATACTTTCGCAATATTTAAACAACACTTAAAATATTTAAAATAAAGCAATATCTTTTTGTAAACTGTAGCTTGTCAACAAATAAGACTTTTTTTTTTTTTTAAATCATGGAACCAGTAATTTAATATAGGACCTTAATTCTGTATATTTACTAAATTATGAAAGATTATTATTTTTTTTTTATTATGATAATTTTCTTTTCAGCTACACCACATAAAAAAGACACATTAAAAACATCATTCCGAACAAGTCATGCTAATATAATTAGATTATTTATTAGAATACCTCAAAAAGTTATTTTTCAATCGGAAATCTATCTTTATTAATAAAAGTTAAAAAAAAAAAAAAAACACTCTTGGATAACGATGCCAGGGGACAATTTGAACGTATACCAGAAATAGCTCTATAAAACACAAACTTGCATACATGTTTAAAATGTCTTCATATGATTATTAAAATAAAAATGTTTAATACAAATATTTAAATTTTCTATTTTAAATTTTTAGCTAATATAAGTATTAAAAATTTTAACTTTTATTTATAGAATTTTTTTTTTTTTGGGGTTTATAAAAATATAATGGGGGAGCTACTTTGAAATTAATACGCATAATACAACAGTGATTTTGAACTATTTTTTGGAAGGGGATGGGAAGAGGGATTATTTTTGGGGCACTGATAATCGATCACGCACGAATAAGTGCAATTTCGTTTCATCTGATTAGAATATATGGATGTTTAATCCCTGTGATTAGTATAATAATATGCTTAAAATAATTTAATATATAATAATTCTGAGGTGACAACTTTTTAAAAATTTAATCTTAAAATCCAACAGAATAATAATGATCTTTCAGAACATTGTTATGAAAATTATTCTCTCACACTTTTTTCCACGCAAAATACATTAAGTGAGTTATGGGAACAAACACACCTGTCCTAAAATCACATATTCTACATTGAAACACGACTAGAATTTTGTTATGGTCCAATGACCATTCAAATCATCATCCTCATCAATTTTCTCATCTGACAGTGTTTTGAAAACAGACTTCACATGATTTGGATGTTCGAATCAAGTGTAAAATTAATGTTCATATATAAAAAAAAATATATTGTAATGCAGATGGTAGTGATTCATCACTTACATTCCTAGTGGTCAATCAAATGCCTCAAATATATATATATATATATTTTTACGCATACTTCAATTATGCCTGCTAAATTTATAGATCTAAATGAAATGCTTACCCAGGAAAATCTCAGATAAATTGAACGTAACCATATACCATCCATGTAAAAGATTTTAATAATCTCAATTGATTGGACTGTCGATCTACGATAAGTTTTTTTTTTTTTTTTTTTTGCACACTCTGGGCTCATTAGACCGGGACCTACAGTTTAACGTGGTTTTCGAACCACTCACAAACATCCATGCCACCGCCAGGATTTGAACTTGAAGCTTGTGGAACCAAAGACCAGAGCGCTAGCTAATTGGCCATCAGGCCACTATATAATGATAATAATAATCTCGAAGCATTAAAATCTACAAAGTTTTAGTGGTTAAATCGAGCAATTCACTTTAATTATTTGGTTTTCGTTAAATAAAGTTAGAAAATTAAAAAAAAAAAAATATTGAAGGTAAAGCTTAATAACTAAATTAGCAAAAATAAATTATGTAGCCGAAATTAAATTAATTTAATTCGGACATTTACAATTAATCATTGCGGACATTTACAATTTTCAAAACATATATTAAAAAAAAAAAAAAATAAATATTCGATTCAATATTTGAAAATTCAATTTTCAAATATTAATATATTCATAAATAAAAATATAAAAAAAAAAAAATCCTCACAAAGTTTACATGCAAACTCGCTGAAAGTTTACGTGTAGTATTTATATAATAAGCAACCTATACGAAAAATATGTTACCTTCACGATGAATCACACAAGCAGTAAGCTTTTGCATTATTTTTTGTTAAACTACTATTTAATAAATCTTCAATCATTTTGCGGAGAAAAGCTCGTACAAAAACCAAATGCACAACTGGCTGAGCTAAAACATTTCTTAAAATCAGACTTTTCAACTACAAACTACTGAGATATGAAAGGATCAGGATCTATCTATAGATACACATTATCAATGAACACTCCAATCTTAAATTAGAAAAGAAGCTAGTAACACGCGAACCGTATGAAAGACTAGTATTCATTATGGCGTTTCATTCAGCTTGTACATTTGAGTTCTCCAGATTAAGAAAAAAAAAAAAAAAAAAAAAAAATTGTACTAAAAGAGAAAACACTTCCGTTATCAAATTTTAGGTAACCTTGAAGTTCCAGTTCGTCGCGCTTAATCAGAATAACTATTCATCTGTTAGATTTACAATGGATAGCTGTTCCAAATAGAACAGGATGAAGATAAATTACAAAATAGATGGCCACAGGCTATTTTTAAAAAACATCAGTCTGATCTGTTTTCGTGTCACAAAAATAGCCAGAAACAAAATCTGAGAAAACCTACAGTAATTGATAATGTTTACTTTTCCTTATTTATGGAATGAGAACAATAATTTGGTATCAATTGCCAAATCTCGGAGTTTTCCCTTTTTCCTCGTCTGTTTAAAATATTACTTAGCTAAAGTGTTTTATAAAGGGAAATTACAGTTTGAGTTATTTCATCAGTACATGCATAATCAAATGATTAATTTATTCAAGAATTGTTAATAAATAAATATGGCATACATATGTTTTTTCCACATTTCAAAACATAGGTTTGGTTTGTCGCTCTACGGCCATTTTGTGCACACTTTAGGCTAATTAGACCGGGACCTACCGTTTAACGTGGATTCTGAACTACTCACAAACACCAGCGCCATAGCCAGGATTCGAATCTGAAGCCTGCGGTACCAAAGGCCAGAGCGCTACTCAATTGGCCAACAGGCCACTTCAAAACATAGGAGAGGAATATACTAGTCAAGCATTTAAGACTTCTGTTTAAGACCTAAAATACCGCGGAAAAAAAAGGGATAAAATATTCATATTTGTTACTGATATATACAGTCAAATATATGCAACAAATCTTCCTTCAGCTATTGCACAATTACCAATGAAAATTTTATTCACTTGCTTCCGTTTTACTGAAAAATGTCACTGAAATCATAATATTAAAAGTCTAAGAGCTTCTCGAATTTTTTTGACAGGTTATTAATTAAAATTTGGATAAAGAAAGAATTAATGTACATAATAAAACTTGCAACAATATTTAAATATCACTAAATTTTCCTAAATAAATATTCTATAAATATACACATTAATTTATTGTTAATCAGATAAACGGACATTTTCAATACTCGATCAGAATGAAAAAATTCCAGTACTTTACTAACGTCAACAAATGAACAAATATACTGATAAAAGATGAGAATATTGGAAAGATGTTCGAAAATAATTTATAAAGGTCTTCCGATTATTTATAAAAACAACAATAGTAATTATCAAAACTTCTACTTAAAATTATTATTATTTTGCTTTCTAGAAATCTTGATTATAATAATTATACTACAAATTCTGATCATTAACAAGCGGATAATAATTTTTAGAATAATTATTTCCTTGTCTACATAACAAAACTCGCAATAATATGTAGATACCACTAAATTTTCTTAAATAGATATTCTACAAATAAATATGCACATCAATGTATCCCGTTAATCTGAATTTTAACAGTGGAATTAGAATGAAAAAAAAAAAAAAAAAAAATCGTTTATTGCTAACGTCAAATATATATATCAATCATAATATATATATTATCGATTAGAATAATTGGGAAAATCTTTGGAAACAATGAAGTAATTTACAAAAATCTTCCAATAACTTATAAACATTTTTTATATGCAAAAATTATTGCTGTTTTCTTAAATTTGTTACCTACAAATATGGATTACAATAATTATTAAACGAATTCTCATATTGATAGTTAGCAAATGGACAATATTTTCTAGAATAATTATTTTATTGCCTACATAAAAAGTCGGAATAATATGTAAATACCACAAAATTTTCTTGAAATGGATATTCTGAAAATAAACATGTACATTAATTTATCCGTTAATCTGAATTTAAAAAGTGGATTAGAATGAATATCTATCTATCTATCTATCTATATATATATACAATGTTGAAATAATGAAGTAATTTACGAAGATTTTCCAATAACATACGACATTTTTTTATATATAAAAATTATTGTTGTTTTCTTAAATTTGCTACATAAAAATCTTTCATTATAATAAATACCAAACGAATTCTCATATTGATCGTTAGCAAATATTCTCTAGAATAATTATTTTATATCGATCATAATGCGTTTATAGTGGCAGAATATCTTTCAAAACAGTTGTTCAAATACAATATACAGTTGTACCAAACTGCCCAATGCTTGAAAAAAAAATAAAGTCTTTCACGAAAAACATTTCAATAAATGAGTGAGTGAGTGAGTGCATATCATACATACATCAGTTCGGAATCAGATCAGTACTTCAGTTATTTTATGCATGACCTGTCTTTTGATCCAGTTTTTTACTGTCTTTGACACATCCACTTTATCTTAGACAGCTTTGCTTCAACCATATGATTAGATGGTTATCTAACCAGATAATTATATGCTATCATTTTATGGTATTAACTTCCATGCTTAAAAGTGATCGTTTGGGATACCATTGTTTCTCACTTGAAAAGACAAAGCCTGCTTCTTCGAAAGATATTTTTCGACAACAGACATTAAACATTTCTATTCGGCTCTGAGTTATCTGAATTCGATATCCGAAAATAACGCTCCACAGAGGGAACATGAAAAAGTTTCAAACTGAAGGAGTTTAATGTTAGTATTTCTTTCAGAAATAACTTTTCTTTTCCGGTGAATGAGTCTTCAAACACACGGCCCCGCACTCAAAGCAGTTCAACCGTAAACAAATTGCAACCCCCAAACGAAGTTCGCTGCAATTCTTGCTCTCCAAAAAAGTAAAATACCAAACGGGATTCTCAGCTGACTGAATATCAAACAATGCTAAGTAACAATGGATTGGCGGAAAAAAAACCCCATATAGAAATAAAAACTAAATAAATGTAAATCAAAAATCACTAAATAGTTCACCAGAAATACAATACGATTTACTTTTAATTGAATTAAACAACTAAAAAATAAAATTATAATAAAGATTATAGATGATGTAATAAAGATTATAGATATGTTCATATACTATATTTTTAAGTAAAAAATTGTGCATAAGAATTAAATGATAAATAATTAATTAATATATAGGTATATAAATGAGCAACTTTATATCACTTAAGTGCAACTTTTAGTGATAGTTTGTCGATATCTCACATATAATTTCCGGATGGCGTTTAGTGTGATTAGCACAGAAAGGTCGTGAATTAATCATAGTTAGTAGTTAATGTACAAACAGTTTTCTAGATAAAGAAAGTTTATTAATTAAATTAATGGAACTAATACAGGATCTGAGAGATATAAATTAATGATATTTATGACGATGCAAATACAAAAAAAAAAAAAAAAAAAAATTCGATGTATTACATATAATTTCCTTATAGCATTTAGTGTGATTAGTACAGAGTTAGTGAGTTATTATGATTAGTTTTTAATGTACAAACAGTTTTATAGATAAAGAAAGTTTATTAATTAATGATAATAAATACATAATACCCAGAAAGGGTGTGAGTCATCATTAGTTGTTAATGTACAAAATTTTTTTCTAATTAATGAAAATTTATTAATTAAATACATGAAAATAATACAAAATCTGAGTGATATAAATTAATGCTATTCATCACGATGCAAATAATACAATAAAATTATTTTAAAGCCACCAATATTTGATGATTTATAATATTGAAGTTGCATAGATAAGTATTTATGACAAAGATTTTAAGTACCTATTCAATTTTTCCCCTACTATTAGGTACATAGTGAAATGTTACATCATAATATCTAGATATGCTGCTATAAATAGCTATTATATTATGCAACTTTATTTCTCCCACCGCATGACTGTGAATGTATACAAAAATCATTCGACATTAGTCGATAACATCGAAATAGCCCCAGGCCTGGTCTACATTTTCGCATGAAAAAGTTCTTTCACGCATGACAGATTAGAGTCATTCGGAAATAAAGCTGCATTTTTTTCATCCACTTCTTCGAAACCCCAGTCTAATACAACGATTACGGAGTATTTACTTCACGCATTGAACGTCTCAATTCTTGAAATGGTATTAATCCTCGCCAAAACGCCCTCTTCCGGCCTAAAGCTATATGTCACTGTTTCCAGGTGATCTGATGCAAATTGATTTTCATCTCTCACAACATAAGGGAAAGGGGATCACTGCCACCATCGGACATGACAAGAGATTTAAAAGTAAAGATTACACTCGAAACCATAGAAATGTTTGGCAGTAAAAATAGGCAAAGCAAACATGAAAATGGTTGATCTATCAATCTATCTTTTTTCTTCTTCTTCTTCTTTTTTCTTAGGCGAGTATTCTTAACGAACATTCAGAAACCAAAAGTAATAAAGTTATTTTGTAAAGAAAAGAAAGCTCTCTTTAAATATTTAACAATACATTTTATAAATATATATTTTATAATCAAATGCCGTTGCTCCACCCCCTATCTTAAAACAGAGGGTAAAATTTGATAATATATTTTTAAATTCAACACTAGCTGTTCAATAGTTAAAATAACAAAATTATTAATAGAACATAATCAATAATTCTTTATTTGTTTTTTATTTCTTCAATTATTTTTTATTTCTTCTCTTTTAAACTTTTACACCTTACTTTACTTTAAACTTTTACACATATATAATATCCAGAGCCTTGTGTTTCGGGCTGTGTGCTTGGGGTCGTTATCATGCATGAAAACTGTAATCACCATTCAAGCCCATTTTTGTTGCACTAGGTCCTAAATTATTTTTTTAAATGTCAATATTAAGTTGATGATTCATAATGCCTTTAATAAAGACTAATTTGCCCACCCCAGAAGCACTCATACAGCCCCAAACAAGCAGACTTCCACCCCCATGTTTCACTGTTGGCACTAAATTCTTAGGATGCATTTCTGTATTGCGCTTTCTCCATACCATTCGTCTCCCGTCCGATCCAAATATGTTGTATTTTCTTTCGTCTGTAAAAATAATCTTTTTCCAGAAATCTGGACTTTCATTAACGTATTGCTTGGCGAAGGACAATCGCAGCTTCCGATTCTTCTCACTAACAAAGAATTTTCGTCTCGCAACACGGCCATGGAAACCTTCATTTCTGCATGCATTTTGAACATTTCTGCATGCATTTACGGAGTACTGTTTCCATGTTCTTTAGTTCTGATGTTAATGTAGGAGCACTTATTTTGGGATCCTTCTTTAATGAACGTACCAGAAACCGTCTGTAAGATGATGTCAATAGACATGGTCGCCCAGTACGAGAACTGTTTTGAATCTTTCCAGTGGCAGCAAACTTTTTATGATTGACTGCACAGTTGAACGGGATCTACCGACCATATCAGAAATCTTGTTGTACGATTTACCATTTTTACGGAGCTTTAAAATCAGTTCTCTTTCGGAAACACTTGTCTCTTTACTTTTACGACCCATTACAGAATTTCTAGTTTCCCACTACATTAAAATTTCCATTGAAGAACCTTTTAAGTAACTTACAAGATGACGTCAATTAACATCATAATGGCTAAACCAATCACAGAATAACTCAAAAAAAAAAAAAATTGCATTTCTTTTAGTGTACGAATAGTTTTACACCACAAGATGTTGGATTGTTTCAGTTTTGTAAATATTTATTCATGTATAAAATAATTTTTGTGTCAATTTCACATGAAACTAGTGAAAATATGTTCCATTATATATTTATAATTAATTAAAATGGAATTTATGTTTATAATTTTTATGAACGGATCTCTTTTAAATCAATTGTCGTACTGTACGAATACTTTTTACACTCACTGTATATAATTTAGATGATTAAATAATGACATATTTAACACTAAGATTCTTCTAAGATAAAGACCAGATTCTATCCGGTAGTCTTGCAAAAGGAAAAAAGGACAGACTATTAAGTTTCTAATGGAATATAAATATGTAAATAAATACACGAAACTCTTTTTTTACTGACATTTCTTTTTGGCAAACGAAAAGTGAGGAAGCGAAACAATTAAGATCACAAAAAGAATTTGTACGAATATTTTTATCTACTATTTAATGAATTAAAAATGTAAAAGTATTCATAAAATTTTTTTTTTAAATAAAAAAATATTTCCTCATAAATATACTATCAATTCATAAGCAGAGAAATATTAAGCATGGCAGTTTTAATTTTTTTCTTATAACTTACATTTAACTGTACTTATGAAGTGGAATGACAAAAAAAAAAAAAAAGTTATGTGTTATAACTTGACAAAAATGAATGCACAAAGATGTATAGAATAATTAAATAATAAAATAACTTAAAGAATACTGATATTTAAATATTAATGTCATGTAAAAAAATACATTAACTTCTTCCAATTTTTTAAAGAGGAGAGCAATAAATAAATAAATATTTTTTTGTTTAAATACAATTTATTGGTTTTGTTTTGTACCAGAAAGGCAGAAGTAGGAAAGAAATATTGTACTTAAACGAAAATAATGATCACATATATATATATCAATGAAAATTAAAGGGAATTAGGAGACATTTTAACATTCAATCATAACGGTTTTTTATGAGCGTGGAATGTTCGTTTTTAATATATATTTTTCATGATAGCTTGGAAGTTTTGAGTTGCCTTAAGAGTGATCTATTAACTGTGCAACGTCTAAAAATAAAACATTTGCAAAACAATGTTAGTCAACATTGATAATGTTTTGTTCTGTTTCATAACACTTGAGTAATTAGTTTTAATTTTTTTCAATTAAAAAAGAAATAATAGAATGTGGAATGAATTTTGTAAAATTGACTTGAAATTTGGAGAATGATTTTAATTAAAAAAAAAACTAAAAGTATATACATGTATCAATGTCTCTGATGAAGTTTAGGAGAGACTAACTATATTTAGATAAATACCTATTACCCTACCATCACAAATATAACACCAAAATTAAGCCATTACAATTACAGAAGGCCCCTTAATTATTAATTAAAAATAATAATTAAGCATATTTAAAGAAAAATAATTATTATTAAAGTATTCCATCTACTGAATATATTATTTTTATTATAGTTTATCATTAGAGAAAAAAATGCAAAAAATAATTGTAGCAGAAGAATAGAAACATTATGGAAAGTAATAAGACTAATAATCAATTTCTTCTTCATTGGCGCAACAGTAACATGGTGGGCATGGCTGTCTGCCCACTGGCAGATTTTGAGACAGGAGATGTTTTTTTTTAGGGGGTAAGGCCCTAAGCCCAACGCTCTATAGTCATGTCAGACAGGGACTTACAGTTTAAAGAGGATTTCGAACCATTACAGACATCCATGTCACCGTAGGGATACGACCTCGAAAACTGTGCCACCTAGCGCTAGTCACTCGGCCGTCAGGCCCCTTTAATCAACTAACAGGGGGGAAATCAGTAGCTAATAGCATTAAAAAGTAATAGTTTGAAGTGTTTTAAGAAAAATTCTACAACTTTCTGAAATGAGTCAGAAAACTACCGTGTGAGTAAATAATACTCCATACCGCTAATACCTCTTACTCCATAATATTTCATACTTTCAGATAGTTACCGCTTTTAGAAACAAATAGACTAGGTTAAGATCTAGATAGCCTTTGTGAATGACATTTATTGATTTTGATTAAGAAAATTAAAAAGCTGAGTCTGAAAGTCTCCATAGAAGATATTGCTCCATTCACTATCCATCACGGACATACTATAAATAACAATAGGTCCATAATGTTAAAAGAAATCCATAATTTGTCATTATCTATTCATAAGAGCTTATAGATTCTACATCATTATTGATAACAACGAATTACATCAATATAAAAATCTTATTAAAACCATTTGGATAACAATGCACGCAAGCACAATCAAAAACAAATACCTGCTTGAATTTAAAAAAAAAAAAAAAAAAAAAAAAAAAAATACATCATTACAGATAAAAATGCTGTAAATATTTTTCATTAAAAATTTTACCAGAATTTATTAGACCGTGATTTATCGGTCAAAGTAAAAGAATTAAGAAGCACTTTTTTTATCTCCTTTATTGAATAAAGGATAGCGTGTAACTGTATCAATCAAAGCTAGCAAGGATCGAAAGAAAAGGTGATATATCGAGCTTGAAAAACTCCTTTTTAAATTGGGAAAAAATAAATGAATGAAATAGGATGCAAACTCAGGAGCATTTTAAGGATCTGCTAAAAAAGAAAATTCTAGGTTTTTAAAATGGTACAGTGAAAAACTTTTATAGTAATTATTTCCACTACTGTATAAATCTTAGTATTTCTAAGAGAGAGCTCACTTCACAAAAGGAGGAGCGCGCTTTATGCACTATTTGGCCGTGAGTCTTCTCCAAAAATGCACCAAATTTTCCAGGCTTTTAAAAGAAAATTATCCACAGTGAAGAAAAGCAGCTGTGCGCCGGATGTCACTTACTTCAGAACGAATTACGCCCTTATTTGCACTTCGAAATACCCCAGTAACATCCGCATTAAAAGAATTAACTGAAGCGAATAATGCGACGCGAAAAACGTTTAAGAAATAAATGATGAAAAAAAGTGGTAACCCAAAGTAGCATGAAAGAAAAAAGGGGGGGGAAAAAAAAAAAGAGATCCGCACGGGTGGATTAGTTAAGATTAACATTTTTAATACGATTGCATTTTGGGCAAGGGAATAACTAATCAACAATTAGTCATTTTAATTAAAAATATCCAAGGTAGTAATTAGGATACATTCAGTCTGTTAATCAATCCACATTCAATTAGCATATCTAAATTAAATTTGCAAGTGAATAATCATTAATAACAAATCAATAAAATTATCTTTTTGTTATAATTTAAAATGTTCATATAACCATTCATTGAATACAAGTTAATACACCTAAAGTTTAGTTGTTTTAGGTTTTTTTTTTTTTTTTATATTTAAAATTAATAGTATTAAATAAATATACTATTTTGTACTTGTTTGGGAATAAGTTAACTAAAAAATTTCCGAATTTTATTTTAAATTTTCATCATTCAAACATTAAGGTTAGGTTTGTCGCTCTACGATCATCTTGTGCACACGAGGGTTAAACGAACCAGGAACTGCAGTTTAACGTAAATTCGAACCACTCAAATATCAATGCCACCGCCAGGATTCGAACCTGAATCCTGTGGTACTAAGAGTCAGAGCGTTAGTCACATGGTCAGCAGGCCGATGAAACATTAAAGACATTCTTATATGAATTTACCAGAGATACATTCTTATATTGTATCTTTAATTATTTTAACTCAATTATTGAAACGTTGCATGAAAAAAAAAATTAAATTGAAATTTGTTAGAAAGATAGCTATCTGGCAAAAAAAAAAAAAAAAAAAAAAAAAGAGAGAGAGATAATTCAATCATTCATTTGAATTCTATTGAAGTAAATAATAAAATTATACACAGTAAATTTGGGAGGGGGGAACTATTGAAAAGTATACTATTCAAATCTTGAAAATATATTTTAAATGATATTTTAGAAGTTAATTAAAATATAGAAATACTATGTTTAGAGAAATTTGAATAGGCATACATCGAATTTGCAAAGTATATTTATTTGAATTAGAGGGATAAAATATTAATTATATATTATGCTGATATTAGAGGGCTTTTTTTTCCCTTATCAATAATTCTGCTTAAATATTATACCCCTTAAGAAAATTTGAATAAATTTAACTTTTCCCAACTAAAACACAAAAAAAAATTATTAAATATCAAAAGTTAATAGTATATCTAATAATTTATTGAAGACATTTGTTAAATTTATTTTTAAACAAAATATTTACTTGAAAATTTTGAATACATTTCTTTTGGATGTTGGATTAATAGAGATTATTGTTTATAGTAAATGCGTCAAGATAAGGTAGTTCAGCTGCAGAAATAACGGTTTAAACATCATCCTTACTTGAAAGGGTATTTTAACGTACGCTTTGAAACATGCTTCATCGGGCTGCTTGCGGGTGTGTTTTGCTTTTGTTTTAAAAAGTTGAGCAATTTTAATATTGAACAGACCTCAAGGAAGGCATTCCAATTCCCCCTTCCCCATAGTTTAGGGCAGTTAATTTTCAGAGAGAGAGCTTTTGAATACCATCAAGGTGCATTTCGTTATTTTTTTTCCTTAGCGCATGCGCATCGGATACATTGTACCTACTGCACATATTCATTATAAGGAGCTATAGCGGGTCATCCGTTAACGATGAGGATGAAGACTAATTATGAAACGCAAAAAATCTAATGTAAAGCTTGTAAGATGTAAATTGTTATGCTTATATTATGTATAACACATCGGAATGTTTTGATTCAAAGAATAGTATTTATTATTTTAGAAAGAAGTTTTAATAGATGTTATCTTCAACGAATCCCGGATTTGCATTTATTTTTTAGAATCAATTGAAATTAAATGCAATTATGTACGAATACTTTAAATTTCAATGCACGAATAGTTCAAATTCTCCCATGATGAATAGTTTAAATTTCAATGCATTTTGTGTATAATTCTATTTCAGCCTTGAATTAACTACAGCATTACAATCGAATAGTTCTACACTTGATATTGAATATTGATGAATAAAGATTAAGCTTTAAAATGCTAAAGAAAATATTTTTATATTATAATACCAAATTCAAGTACAATTGGGTAATTCTAAATTGAATTATGCAAGATAAGTTTTCAGCAGTATAAAAGGATCAATTTAGATATACGCGAGAATTCTTTCCTTTTTTTTTTTTTTTTAGCAGGGAAAATGACAATTAGAAAATAGAACAAAGCAATAAAAAATAAGAAAAACATACTAAATCATATTCCCTCAATAGGCATCTAGAGGTAATAATATTTATCAATAGGAGAGATCCTACACAGAATAATTACATTAAATAATGCAATGACTATTTATTTAGTCACACAGATGGTACATTGAGCTAGTTAATAAGCCAACGTGATGTACCACTAAATAATCAGGTGTATAAAATGAATTTTTTTAACCACAATTATTTACTAAAAACAAATAAAAAACAAATGACAAAGATTTACTTAAAATTAACGATTTAAGTAAATAATTTTTATCATTTGGTTCAATTATTCATTAAAATGATGTATGTATTTTACAAATTTATTTCTATGAAACTTGAACACATTACTCATTAGCATATAATTTTATGCTGGTTTCATACATATAAACGCTTTACGTTATAAGAAGCAATATTTTGAAAAGACGCTTATTATAATGTATGGATTCTTTCTTATGGTAATGTATGGCAGAATTATGAATTAATTCTGTGGAACATCACTATTTATTAAAAAGAAATGAAGTGAGAGGAAATCAGACTTAATAATACTTTTGAAGAATTTTTTAAAATTTATTTTATAAATTGAAGTAAATATATATATCTATATATATACTGTAACAACCGAATTTCAATATAATGAAAAAAATATTTCACAGAATATAATGCAATAAATAACTAATCTGAATGTAATAAGTACAAATAAGTAATTATTCTGAGATTTACCTAAAAAAAAAAAAAAAAGAATATCTATGGAATTTCTTTTTAAAAAAGGCGTTTGAAAAGTTCTTTTGGACAAAAAACATATTTGTAATGAAAATACTACAATTGATGGTAGGAAATTAATTTCTCATAATTTGTTTTTTTACAAAAATAATAATTTTGATTAAGGATATGATTTTAATAATACTTAAATATAATACATTAAATATTTTTTATACTATAGTAATAAAACTAAGTACTAATTTCAGTTTCCAGAAGTGTGTAAAGAAGAATAATTAAAAAATTAAAAGCACACTAATATAACCTATATAAATTTTAACAGAAAAAAAAAAATTCAATTATTTTTTTACATATATATTGCTACTTTACTTTTAATTTACACTAATGTAAACTACAGAAATATTTTCTTTGCAAAAAAAAAAAGTTTTATTTTACACATGATAAAAGTATTAGTAGAATAATAATAAACTCCAGAATGAAAAAAAAAATTATAATCTTATTTTTCAAGAAGTGGGATACAAAACTGACATGCAAAGAAAAGGAAAAAGCAAACAAAGTAGCTAAACTTTGAAAATTAACATATAAATGATTAATAAAAATAATTCTTATAGTATGTTCCTTTTTTTTAATTTTAAATAAAGAACAATCTTATAAGTAAATAAATTCATTTATTCAGCAACAATGTAAAAAATAGAAAAATCAGACAAATATATACTAATAAAATCTTTTTAAAGCAAGATGAGAAATTAAAAAAAAAAAAAAAAAAAAAGAAATTATCATTATAAATTGTAAAAATATTTTATCTATTACAAATTTTAGTGAAATCGTAGAATAGGGGCCTTTAGAATTTGGCGTCAAAAATCTTTTTGCCTAAGTGCCAAGTAACGGGTTGCGATTGTAAGTGAAGTGAATCGCAAACAGTACCGGAAACTGGGTTACCGCATTTGGCGACTTATCGCCCAATTGGACCACTACCAAAAATCGCCAAATCCCAACGCCCCTAATCTTCCTAATATAACAGCCAATAGAAGGTTGAGTTCCGTACTAGAAGTAAATTTTTAATAATTTAATGACGGTTATTGCAAATTCAGTAAAATAAAAATAAATTAGAGCACTTATTGAAAAAAAAATGCAACCAAAAGTTTATTTTTTTCATACTAAAAATCTAGCTTAGAGCATTAAGAAACACTCAAAATAAAAGATCATGAAAAACAAAAAGATCTCCTAATCCTTCAATAAAACAAGTGAGCTTACCACAGGAACCTGAATGCATGTTTTGTGATTTTATCATGCTCTAGTGAGAAAGAGCACAATCTTATTAATAGATTAATTGTAAGCCCTAAATGATGTCAAAAAAGAAACCGGAACTTTGTAAATTCAAAATAGATACGCACAACCAGAAATTTAACAACGAGTGATGAACAAGCGCGTATCATTATCATCTAACACAACTTCTCAGTTATTAGTTGCTCCGAACTGATACTTTGAAACACATTTCCGATAACAAATGTATCAAGTCTTTTCCACCATAAATTATTCTTACTCTAAATTGATATTATATAGATTGATATTTAATATGCTGATATCACGTTGCCTAATTTTCTATAACATATTTGATTCTTATAAGTTATTATTTAACTTTTTTTCCGGCAATTGTGAAAATTACTGACATTAGATCATACATCATTTATCAAATCTGAATATCAAAATATATAAGAATTTTAGAACATTGAGATTTCTGCTATCCGGATGACTGTTCTAAATCAAGAGATCCATAGACCGCTGCTTTCCTCCTCTTCATTGCATGGCCATTTTACTTAAAAAATACATAATAAGCAAAATTTTTTCATAACATGCTTGATTCCATAAATCATTAATTACATTTATTCTAGTAATTCTGAAAATTTCTATTATTTAATCATATATCATTTATCAAAGTTGAATATCAGAATTTTAGAACATTCAGATTTCTGCTCTCCGAATGACTGTTCTAAATCAGATTCATAGACAGCTGCTTCCCCTTCTTCATTGTATGCCCATTTTACTTTTCGATCATATATCATTTATCAAATTTGTATATCAAAATATATAAGAATTTTAGAACATTAAGATTTCTGCTATCTGAATGACTGTTCTAAATCAGATTCATAGACCGCTGCTTCCCCTCTTCATTGCATGGCCATTTTACTTTTCGATCATATATCATTTATCAAATTTGAATATCAGAGTTTCCAATGAATATTAGAATTTGAATTTTAAAAATATATAAGAATTTTAGAGCATTGAGATTTCTGCTCTCCGAATGATTGCTCAAAATCAGAGATTCATAGACCACTGTTTCCCTCTTCTTCATTGTATGCTCATTTTACTTAAAAGTACGTAAAATAATGCAATAATTTTTTGAAAGAAATTCAGATTTCGATGAAATATTAATACAGACAATATGATACAAAATTAATTAAAAAGGTAAACTTTTAAATCTTAGAAAAATATTTTTATTCAATATTTACGAGTTAGTCTAAATATAAGATCCTTATCAACGTACTTTTTTTTTTTTAAATATATCTATCTTATTATTGTCCGATTTTAAAAATTCTACTAAATAAAATAGATACGGCTGTTAATAAATAATAAATTAAAATGCACAAGCATGGTTGGGCCAAAACATGTGGGTGAACAAACATTTTTAGATATTATAATAACCAAATCAATACATATCAAATTAATGTAATTTCATGCATCAGATGAATTATATCTATTTTTATGTATATAAAAATAAAATAAATAGATAATTTTCGGTCCGCGATCATCCTTATTGTAGAATTTTTCTTAAGAGAATTTTTTTTTAAACTTAACTATTTGATTACCACGAAATCATATTAAAAATAATTTATTTCACTCCAAGCACACGCAAATATTTAGCGTGAAGGAATTTCCTAAAAATATCACTTTTTGATAAAAAATTTTTTTGAAGATCTTTTACAACTATATTCACATAAATTGCATTAAATTATTAAATAAAATATTGATTCATTCACGCAAAAATATAACGCTGTATAGTAACTAAAAATATAACTGCTCTGGATTTTCTATTATTTTCTTAAAATTTAGTTAAAATACACAGAGTGATTTATTACTATTTCAGATATCTAGTCAAACGTAGAATCTTTATTTGCAATAGAAAGATTGATAGATGAAATTCATCCACCGGTAAGGAACAACAAACACACAAAAACAGAAACAAATGTATCGCCACACATGTCATTTGTAGTTAGCGTCGCTCTTATCCATTTCATGGTGCATGCAATGGCAAGATGTGCTCGGATGGATTAGTAGCACATCTCCCAAAAAACGGATGATTTAATCTCGTCTGACCAGGACAACAAAAAGAAATGGAGATGCACCTCGCTGCATTGGAGAGAAGAGAGAAAGAGAAAAATCTGCACACTGATTGGATGAAGGCTCATTCTAGGCTTAGGAGCATCTTGCAAGGTAAGGTAGAAAGGAGCTTTGGGATGAACACTTCAGTTTAAGAAGATGCTGAGTAGAGATCGGACGTAGGAATAGATTATGTGCGATGGTATGCACATGTCTTCATTAACTATTCGTTTAGTAGCTGAACAGTAAAAGTGCTTTTTATATAACATTTTCGACTCTCACCATAAATTGCCAAGATGTGGATTATTTTTTCCAGAGTGTGCTTTTTGGTCAGTCTGTGCAAATGATGTTGACACAAGCACAAATGAACACACGACAGATTATCAAATCAACAGCGTCAATGAAGATTTTTATACAACTTACGGTGAAAGGGTAAGTTGCAAATGCATTTTTTTTTTTGGACTAATCTAATTTAGACTTTATTTAAAACTGTATTTCAAATTTCACTGTTTTTACAGCCTGTTTCATTTCATATATACCACAGAAATACACTGCTGAAAAAAATATAGAACGTAATGACAGTGCATTCCGAAAGTGTCGATGAAATTTATTCTAATTAACTAATGTATAAGAAATAAGTAAAAATAAATAATTTAATATCAAAGAAAAATAAGAAAATCTAATTCGTTTGTAAAAAGACAAATTCACGAACACACGAAGCTTGCAGTAAAATTTTGTTAATAAAATAAATAGTCAGTTAACCAATTTAATTAAGAAACCACAAAATTGCTAACACCTTGTCCAGCCATGTTATATATGTAAAAGGACAACAAAACCACTATATAGTTTTAAATACATGTGAATGAAAATTTTATTAAAAAAAATCGACATTTTTTACTGAAAAAAGTATTAAAATTCCAGAAACAATTATGTATTTTGAATTCATCAACGATATTCATTAGGAATGAAAAATAAAAAAACAATAACATGGAAATAGAAACTTATTTATTACAATAAAATAACTGTTATATAAATAAAATACATTATTTTATACAATTTTTTTTATGGCCTTAGTTCGAAATAGACTTGACAAGGTAATTCATTTATATATATATAACTTTTAGAGCTCTAAAATATAAATGAAACTGTTGTTAACTTTAACTGTCAATACTATAACCGCAGCTATATCAGGCTTAAGGCAGTATATGCAGGCAGCGGCTGTTATCACTCTGAAAGGTCAATATACTTTCCTTTCGTCTTCATTTAAAAACTTTATTAGCTGTTTATTTATATGTAATAATAAATATTTGAAAAACACAATTATAATAAATCATGAAAAACAAATTCGTAATAAATTATTTACAATTTCAGTACTAAGGAAATTTTAATTCATTTTAAAATGCCAAAATAATTAGTATTGTTTATGCATGCATGCTAAATAAAATAAATAATGCTAATATATTTAAAAATACGATTAATTTAGTATATTTTATTACATGCATTTAACAAATAATGAAGGAAATTAATAACGGTAAGGATTTCAAAACCTATAGAAGAACAGTTTAATGAGGGAATATATCAGATTTTTTTTTCTGTAAATAAATGAACTGTAACATAATAGAATTCACCTTTTGTTCTCTTTTTTTTTTTTTTTTTTTTATTGATAGCAATAGCAATACAATGAAATTACCCGTTTTTGATAACAGCTTTCAACCTTTTAAAATGTCGAAATCTTCTTCTTTTTTTTTTTTTTTTTCATTTATCTTTTCAAAATAGTAATTTTGTTAATAAATAAATAATAATTAATTAGTTTAAAATAGTATCAAATTTCGCTCTGAAAATAAATTAAAAATTAAAATTATAACATCTTTAAGAAATTTAGAATAGTACTTCCTATTCTTTCATATAATTTTTATTTTTAATTAAGTTTAAAGTAAAGAACCTTTTTATTCTTAAAGGTCATAAATGTATAAAAACTTTACCTTTCGTTTAAATATATTAAAATGACTCAAATTACCTGGATAATTAATTAAAAGTTTATTGAGTATTTAAGACAATCATTATGATTACAAGTAAAACATTAACAAAGTAATTTAAACTCCCGCGATGTACAGGTGAAATACATTTTTCTTCTTTCAATACATATTTTAAATTTCTTTCAAAACTTTTTAACTTAATTAGAAATTTTTGAAGGATTTTTAAAAATTCAATTGTTTTTTTTTCGATACCAAAATTTATTACAAATAATTAAATGGATATTAAATAATTTAAACTCGCGCTATGAACATGTGAAATACACTTTCCTTTTTATATATATATATATATATATATATATATATATATATATATATATATATATATATATATATATTAATTTCTTTTCCAAAACTTTTATATTTAAATAGAATTTTTTGTAGGATTTAAAAAAAATTCAATTAATTGTCTATTTTGGACATCAAATTTTATTAGAAATAATTAAATTAATTAAATGAATATTAAATAATTTAATTATTTAAATTAAATATTTAAATAATTTAAACTCGCGCTATGTATAGGTGAAATTTTCCTTTAAATAAATATATATATTTAAATTTTTAAAAAACTTTATACTTAATTAGAAATTTTGTATGATTTTCTTAAATTCAAATTAATTGTTTTGTTTTTTTGAAGTACTTATGTTTACGTTATTAAGTTATAGTATAATATCTATCTTTTATATATCCTTGAATTAAATAATACTAAAAACAAATAATCATAACAAATCTATTTCCATAAGAATATATGGGAAGATCAAAATAAATTTAAAAGACAATAACGAATAAAATTTAAACAAACATGCTGAAGTGTAAGGTAAATATTTCATTCAAAAGAGATAGAAAAGATAGAATATAATAAATCATTGCGTATCAAGATCTTAACCTCGATTTTGAATTCACGATGTATAACAAAAGACATTTTTATAATGACAAAAAGATTTTTGTTGAAAACGCACAAAGGCATGAATTTTAAATGGATGGGTGAACATTTAGTACCTAATCCAGTTGTTCTATAATCTTTCGGTAGTTCACAGCTTTGTAATCGTACTGAAATTACACGTATTTTGAGAAAAAGAGAACCGGTTTTAAAGTATTTTTAAAGATAAATTATATGAATTAAACATTTTTTTAATGAAGGATTTAGAATTTTCCAATTTTAAGGTGGAGCAATTATTAGCTATTAGAAAATACTATGTTTCACTTAAAAAAAATTAAAAGGCTTTTCATAACTTTAATTTGTTTTAGGTAATTTAGATTTTTTTTTAAAAATTGAAATTGATGCTTTTTAAATGCAAACACAAAAATAGTTTTAAAAACTGATTTAAAAAATATTTTATGAGCAAATTTGCATTTATTTTCTTTATATCAGTTATTGCATGTATTTTTTTAACAATAAATGAAAAATTCGTCAAATACAGAACATTAGAAACTTAAATTTGATATTTAATAGAATTGACAATAACTAAACTTTTTAAAAATTCTATAAATCTGGTTGCAAACGAAAATAACAAACATTAAAAAAAATCTACAAAAGAAACACATAAAACTAGTAATAATTAAAAATTGAAACTGGAGGAAAAAAACCCATTATAGCATTTAAAATTGAAGAAATTATGAAAAACATTGCTTTATGCATTGCTTTTGCTTTATTTGAAACAGTCACAAGCATTTTAGTTATTTATCAAAAATATTTTCAATAAGTTTTCAGACTCTTTTTTGTGAATAACACAGTTACCATTGATGATGTATATATTCAAATTTTAAACTATAAGACCAGAGAAAAAAATTGTATTTCATAAATAAAAATGTTACAATAGAATTCTGATGTCATATAGATGAGTTAACGTCAAAAGTACTTAATAAATAGGAATGCAGTACATGGGGGAAAATTTATATTTTATTGAAAAGCTTGCAACAAAATTTAACAAATTAATTATTAGAAATGAAATATTAGCCCATATTAAAAGACAATTTAATTTTCAAGAACAAAAATATACTGAAATTAAATTCATTTGCGTACAGTAAGCTACATTGTAATAGTAGGATGTGATGAAATTGTGTAGAACATAATAGATGTATAAGGAACAATAGATAAGGGGAAAAATCTTCAGTTGATCCAGAAGTCAATTAGTTAAATATTAATTATTTTTGCACAATACAACAAAACCAATAAGAATAAAAAAATTAATTACAAGGAAAAAAAACCAATGCCATTTTTTTAAACATACATTCTTAACAAATGTATTTTAGAATTGTTTGTGGTGTTAATACAAAAAGCAACTTTGAAGTGATTTCATTAATAACCAGAAAAAAATTTTTTGATAAAAGGAATATGTTCATGAAGAAAGGTTTTTCATCATCTTAAATAAAAACTGAATAGTAATATTTAAAAAAATCTATTTTGAGAACGAAAAAATTTTTAGCAGTTAATAACCACGTAAAAATAGTTTAATATAAATCATTTATATTATATTATAATGAAATGTATTATATAGTTCACTAAACTGATTTAGAGGGGGAAAAGTAGTTGAAATATACATGATAAGCTAATTAAATATATAATAATAAAAACTTTTGAATAATA